>VCJN01002454.1:0-60838 GCA_006384855.1 Tetraselmis striata
CGCAGAAATCTGCCCCCCCCCCCCCCCCCCCATAGGCCCCAGCGGCCGACTGACCCCGGTCTGACCAATCAGGAACACTACCTAACAGGCTTGGACCTACTTAAAATATCACTCATAACCGCCAAGATGTCCGCCTCTACAGCCCCCAAGTCGCCGCCGCGCCCCGTCGCCCCTCATCCTGGCCCATCCGGCCGCATCACCGTTGGCTCACGGGTCTCGGCCGGTCGCGGCTTCTGAATTTATGGACCTGAGGCACGTCCAGTGACGCAGAGAGAGAGAGAGAGAGAGAGAGAGAGGGTCTAAGGGATGGTTGTTGCATCGGTGGAGCACGGCAAGTACGGGTACAGTGGGATGATCATGGCGAGATTAGCCTCTGACTCCAACCGCGGCCAATTGCGCGTCGGCACCGGCCCAAATGCTCGGTTGCGGGCTGAAAGTGCCGAGCCCGCAGTACGTTCCGCGCATTCATCTTGATAGTCACCGAGCACACGCTTGATCTCATCAAGCTTCATTAGGAAAGCCAGACGAAAACGAAACGCCGTGTCGATGGCCTCGGCGTGATTCCGGGCGCGCGAGAGGTGGGGCCGGGGTGAAGTCTTGATTAGCAACATGGACCGAAGGTAGCAGCTCGTCGAAGGCCACGAAAATAAAGAGCAGCCATGCATGTGGGCTCCAAAGCATGTCATCCAAATGTACTGCTCCTCGGCCGGTAATAGTCGCCGGTCATCCTGCTTGAGGTAGTCGTTGGTCAAGTCGGTGCGCAAAGGGAAAAGCCCAGACCCGCACCCGGCTGAGTGACCGGTCGAACGTCCTTGTAACCGTATTGGTATCGTATTATTGGTATCGTTGCAGTGGCCTTGGCCCCGCAAGGTAGTTGTCCTCGTCATTCGTGAATTTTGCTCCGACACGGCCGCTCCGGGCTAGCTCTAGAAAGTCGGGGCCCAATGCGGCTCCCCCGCGGCATGTCGGTTGTCTCGCAACGCGCTGCCCTGAGCCAAATAAAGCCATTTGCTCCGTCTCCATCAAAAACACATTCACGAGCCGTCAATAGGGCCGACGACGATGTGAGCTCGAACAGCAATGTAGACCGTCCGGCGGGCTTGCATGTCCGCTGCCTGCATCGATTCTAGCGTCGGCTCGGCGACGGGTTCTTCTCCATTTGTCACGGTGATGCACAAACGTACGGATGATAATTACACACACGGATGGTGAGCCGGGTGTGGTCTTGAAACAACTTGTGACCTTGCTCGCAACAGTGAGGTTGGTTACAAGACTCACAGTTTATCGCCGTGTGTAACATAACGCAACATGGCAAGCTCGGTTGTTCACTAGCCTCCCCGGCTGTCTCATAAGAATAATGTAATGACCCGTAATCGCGATTTTCACACTTTCGGAATGGGCGTGTAATCGCCGTATCTACCGTGTAGTCGCAACTTAGTTTTCTGCGAGGCTCGGTAGTCATAATGACGTGCCTGGCTCGCCCGCGTTCCGTGATATGCTACTAGTAGCATGTTGTGCCATCCATAAGTACATTGGACGCACATCGCGCCTCGCGCGGCTACCCGTTATCGTTGGGACTTCCGCCACAATGTACTTCCACGCCTCACAAGCTCCGTGACAACGCAACGGCCAACGGGACGGTAGGCCTCAAACCGCGGCTAAATTGCTGCCAATCCCCCGGGCAGTTCACCATGCATCGCGGCAGCACCGGAGCGCCAGTGACTAGCCCCTACCAACCCCCGCCGATGCGAGCCGCCGGTAGTAGTGGTGTGCCATGGGGCGTCGAAACTCCAAGCGCCGTATTCCTGAGGGAAAGGAGCAGGGCTAGGCGCTTGCCGAGGGGATTGGGCAAGGAGCAAGGCTGGGCGCCTTCCGAGGGGATTGAGGAAGAGGTGAGCAAGAGAATGTGCTGCCGCGCGTGTATCGCCTATGTCTCGAGACCTCGGTTCTACGACACGCACAGATGGACGGAGGCGTGCGCCAAGCGACTCCGGACACCGCCGCGTTTGTCGCAACCGGTGGTGATGGCGCCCTTGCGGTGGCTGCTGCACCGTACGTCCGTCACGCCTCTGCTCTGTCCGGACCGATCACACCGAAACGCGGGGCGAGCCGGGTGCATCGATACCGCCGCCGCCGCCATCGCCCCCGCCGCCTTCTTTGCCGCTCTCGTCTCCCCGAAACGAATCAGCGATGAGCCCCGCAATATGCCCAGCGGCGGGGAGGGGCGGTCGGTGTCGTCTGATGGTGGCATGGCACCAAGCATGGCAGCGCATGCGATGAATGCCAAGCTTCACGAAGGCGCGATCATAACCAACTAAGACGTTCGGGACGCGCGCGGGGGAGCTTTCTCGGCCAGGTAGTCCCCCCCCCCTCCCCCCCCCTCCTCTCTCCCCGTTGCCCTCCTTGACGTCATGTTACGCCTGCCATGGGCCCATCGCCGCCATGTGATAGCCAGCCGTCTGTGTCATCCAACATCCATGTCGTTAGTTGGAGATGGGATAACGAGGACGCAGACCCGGCGGATAGGGAGATGGAAATGAAGGTGATTTACGACGACGGCGACTCGGAACAGCTAATTGAATCGGAGATACGACGGCTATACATGGCGACAGAGCAGGTGAGCGATTTCACTCGCAGGTTGCCTCAAGGCGCCATTGACGACCGACCGGCGGTGCGCCCCTTGCGCACCCATCGACGGTGCCTTCGGGGGGTGCTTGCCCGCGTTGTTGCCCCATAGTTTAGGTATTGGTAAGAATATCGCACGGGCAAAGTGCAAAGTAACGATGAGTTGTTGAAGTTAGATGACGGTTACACACGCGTTCGTTTAGATGCTTGCGCGCATGTGCACCTGCCAAGAGCTACGCGAACTTCTCGACGCCGAATGCGACGCCGATAGCGACGCCGAAGGCATGGTCGTGGGGGTGTGGAAGGCAACCCCTCTGACGAAAACCGCAACGACAGCGACTGGCGCGCGGCTGTGAAGGAGACGCTGGCGCGAGATAGGAGTTCGGTACCGGGACCAGCTGAGCTCAAGCAGGGAAGTACGACCACGGGAAGAGGTGAGCCTGTATCGTGTCGACTTCCCCTCCCCCCTGTGTGGCGCCTACTAGTCCGTTGCTGACACCTCCTCCTCCACCCCTTCGCAACAGACGCCGTCAATTGTAAACTGGTGCCGACGCCACCATGATGGAGGCCGCACTTAGTCTCTGCGTGTGGAAGCACAACATAAAGACTGCGGCGTTCGAGAGGTTAGGCTGTCGAGGCTGCTGAAGAATAAACACATGTTACCGAAGGACGGGTCAAACCTTACCGAGACATGGTACCAAGTCGAGCAGTGCCTGAACTTGAACGTCCCGCGCGTCCGGCCGGACATAAAGAAGTATATCGTTCACTGTTGCCCGTGCGACGAGCATCGGTACGGCCACTACCTAGATGGTGACATGAGTTACGACGACCGCTGCCCTCGCTGCAATATGACGCGCTGGACACCCGAGTCACTGCGCTACCCGCGCCCCGTCGACACGCCTGAACCGCGCAAGTTTTTCTACGACTTAAGGTAACTACTTAACTATGTTAGGTGGTGCCCCCCCCCTCTTTCCATTTGCCCCCTGCACTCATCGGCAACATTGTCAGCGCAAAGCTTAATTGAGTTTTTGTTGTTGTTGCACGAAACACGCGCGCACTGTGAGATTCAGATGTGACATACAGGTGACGAAGCACTACTACTAGCGACTATTATTTATCCGTGAAGGCTGCTGCTGGTGGCGGCACGTCCATCCAGTTACGTGCGAGTACATCCGGCGTTATTGCCGGCGGGCGATAAATCCTTTTTGTCATCATTCTGGTAGTCGTACGAGCCCGGTAAAATGTTACATGGCACTGACGTACAAGGTACAAGGTTGTCCGTGCGGTACCGGGTAGTACGCGATATATTTATTGAGCCGGTACCGGGTATCTCGTACCCGGTACCCGGTACCCGGGCACGATGGACAGTGGTCCTGTGGATAACCACGACTATTAGTACATGGGAGCGCAAATCGCAGCCGTACGTACTTGGTAACACTGGGGAATTTGCAGTACTAGTACTGCTGATCGGGCCTGCCAGCCGTCCGATCAAAGGTCATCAGATGGGCGGTTTGGCTGCCATGTTTTGCCAAAGAGTGCTCACGTTACATAAATATTCGCGAGGGGGAGGGCGGGGGCAGGCAGCGGTTTGCCGAAGAATGTTTGAATTACAATATTCGCGACAGCTGCCATCGGGGGATAGATGTGGCCCGGGGGGGGGGGGGGGGGGGGGGTGCGGGGGCGGGGGGACCACGCCCGCCCCGCCCCCCCCCCGCCCCCCCTCGCCGCCAGCCGCTCCCGCCTGGGGGGGGGGGGGGGGGTAAGGGGGCGGGGGCTACTGCTTGTTCTTGTTCTTGCGTGCCCGCGGGACCCTCCGCTTCGACGATCTCGCTGCCTCCGCCTCCGCCTCCGCCTCCGCCTCCGCCTGCGCCTCCGACTCCGCCTCCGACTCCGCGACCGTCAGTTTCTTACCTCGGCGTTTCTTCACTGGCCTCTTCCGCTTCTTGTCATCCGTCAGTGTCTTCACCACCCCGGGAGGCTGTGCCGTCGACGACGCCGCCATGAGCTTCCTTACCTTCGCGTCGGGACGCCCCCTGTGCCCAGACACCCACAACAAGCCACAATCGTTTCGCCTTTAAGCGGCTGAGGATGCGGCCTCCTCGGCCACCACGAGTTGCGCCGCTGGCACTGTGGAAGCCTTGGCGTTGAGGTGGGCCTTAACGGCGCTCCCGGACGAACCTGCGCGCGGCACAAGTTAGCCACGAGTGGGTGCGTGCTAATGTGGAGGATGGAGTGTTTTGTTGCGCGCCCACCTTGTCACGCGTTTCCTCATGTCTTTCTCGTCCTCCTCGATGCCGGCGGCGCGGACACGCGAGACAACAAGGCTCGCCGCCCACGTTTGCCCGGGGGGGCGAGGTCGGCCATGGCGCTGTGAGCGGTGAAGGGGGGGGGGGGGCGGGGGGGGGGGGGGGGGGGGGGCGGCCGAGGTGGAGAAACTAACACCCAGTCGACGACCGCCTTCCGCAGCAGTCAACGACACATCGGAGGCGAGGAGCGGCGCGCCACTACTATTTATATGCACGTATTGTCAAGAGCTAGTCGGTGCGGCATTGTGTCGGTGTAATTTCGCAATGTTTATTGTTGAAGTAGCACGGCGTAATGGATACGGCGAGTGAATCCGGGATAATGTGTGCGACGAATGTGCGCGCGCAGCGGTGTGCGGCGGTGTGCGGCGGTGTGCGGCGGTGTGCACCGATGTTAATTTAGTGTGAATATTATATCGGCCGTAGACGATCAGGTCTGGCAGCACCGCCCGTGCTTGTAAATAAGCGACAATGGATCTAGTCTCCCGCTAGTCTGTGCACCGCCAGTGCACTCCGCAAGCCTCGCCTCCATCCGCGTCGGAACCGGTAGTAAGTGTTGTTGTGTGCGCACATCGTGACAACATTACACGGTGGCAATTGCAATTATTAGCGGTGGATAATGTGAAGGCGTTTTCGAAATCGACAAAGAATGAGGCGGTGCTGGCGGAGTGCATTGGCGGTGCATAGAATAGCGTGTCCCTGGGGTTTTGGCTGCATCGGACGCCGTATTCCCACCCATCCGGCACGGAATGTCCGGTTTTTACACATTTGTGTGTTAATAAAGTGTGAATATTACGCGTCTTTTACGCCGGGTGGATGGGCATCCGGCGTCCGATGCACCCCAATTATTTGCAGCACGCTACTCTACGCACCCCCAACGCACTCCGCAAGCCTCGCCTCCATCCGCGTCGGAACCGGTAGTAAGTGTTGTTGTGTGCGCACATCGTGACAACATTACACGGTGGCAATTGCAATTAGCGGTGGGTAATGTGAAGGCGTTTTCGAAATCGACAGAGAATGAGGCGGTGCTGGCGGAGTGCATTGGCGGTGCACAGAATAGCGTGTTGCTGGGGTTTTGGCTGCATCGGACGCCGTATTCCCACCCATCCGGCACGGTATGTCCGGTTTTCACACATTTGCGTGTGAATATATATAGTGTGAATATTACGTACGCGTCTTTTACGCTGGGTGGATGGGCATCCGGCGTCCGATGCACCCCGAATCTCACCAACACGCTACTCTACGCACCCCCAACGCACTCCGCCAGCCCCGCCTCTTTCCGCGCAGGTCCTACGTTCCATTGTATGTATATACATACGTACATGTACTGCTCCGAAACCAGCCCAAACTTAATGAGTGCACAAGTGTAAATGGGGGGGGGGGGGGGGGGGGGGGGGGGGGGGGGTGTGGCGGCGGGGCATCCACTCACACATACCCCGGCGATGCATGACAGATATTACATGCCGTGGCGGGTCGGCGGGCCGACCCGGCGGGCCGACCCGGCGGGGGGGGGGGGGGGGGGGGGGGGGTCTATTCAACTACACGTGCGACAGTGTCGTTTCGTGGAGCAGTATATGTGCCCGGCCTCATTTATACCGCCCCCTACCTGCGCTGCATGGTCCACCCCTACGAATTACTTAGCACAAACCGCCATTACTTAATAGGAACCTAGCACAGCCAGGCTTATATGCCCGCTTTGCCGATCAACTTCTACGCACTTTCCGTCCCTTAACCGCCGGACATGGGGGTTAAGCCGCCAGCCTCGGCAGTTGCTTAGCCAGACTTGGCATCCCGTACCGTGTCCATGGCTTCGCAGCTCTGCCGCCGGCACACGCCGAGTCCGGCGCTTGCTGCCGCGGGGTTGCGCACGCATGCACGCACGGTAATACGCCGCCGACGCCGCCACGCTTATTTCCACCACCTTCGCCAGCCGCAGCTTCGCACGCCTTTCCGCCGACATACGAAACGCACGAATCCCCCCCCCCCCCCCCCCCCCCCCCCCCGTCCCCGCGTCATGTATATTATATTCGAGGCGACTATGCGGGGCGCAGCACACGCCGCGGCTTGGGTCGGCGGAGCGGCAGGCGGCGGGAGCCCTAATGGCCGGGCAGTATTCACACCCACACAGGCACCGCCGCTCACCTCCGACGCGGATGAACCGCCTCCCAAAGGAAACATGCCGGTTGGTGGTAATCCCAGCAGGCGTGGGGTGCCGGCGCCGGTACTGGTGCGACGGAGCTGTCGCGTCAGGAACCGCACCGCATGTGGAGCAACACATGGCGGTGCCGGCCCCACCTATGTCTAGGGCCACCTCCTCACAACACCCCGCCACGACGGCGTCGGCCACCGCCGACGGCGCCGTTGCGGGGGGGGACGCCCTGCGAGGCGACGATGATGCGCCTGGTGCGCCGCGTCAGGAGGCGGAGGAGGTCGTGGTCGAGGCGACTGATCGGGCTGAGGGGGTTGTCGAGGCGAGCGAGGCTGCGCTCGCGCCACCCGCCCCGCAGCCACCTGCGGGACATGCCGACTTGCTCGTCGCCATGTTGACCGGAGCACTACGAGCAGTGGCGGGAGGCGGCCACATGCACTATCATGTGCGTGTCCTGGCCGGACGCCCGTCATGCGTGGACTGCGGCCAACGGACGGACTGGGAGTGTTGCTGCGACGGCACCCCGGCTTTGTGCGGCCCCAAGTACCCATGCATGGCGACCCATCAGCGGGCAGTCCTCTGCCCGACCACGGCCACGGTGAGGGCGGAGTTCCGCCATGTCAGGGACGCGTTCCACGACGCGACTCGCGCCGCCGTGTGTGAGGCTTCCGAGAAGGCACGCGCGGCTGGTAGGGTGCGCAGGGTGAGGCGGCGGACGGCCCAGGATCTGAAGGAGAGCGAGACATGCCGTCAGTGAGGTCGGGCGCAATGTCATTGGGTGGGGCACACGGACGTGTAACACTTGCACTTTGCGCGTACTGCTGGGTTACATCCAAGCGGTGTCACACTATGCAACCGGAAAGGCTGCGTTGCTACTGCAAACGATGCTACGCCTCACTCGGTAGCAACCGCTGCCCCGCCCATCCCACTCGGGATGCTGAGAGCAGCTAAAGGGCACCGGGGGCGGGGCAAGAGGGAGCAGGGCCAATGATTGTGGAAGAGCGGGGACCCGCTTGCATGCCATCGTATTATATCTTGCACAATATCTGTTGCTGCACTCATATCTCACATCACTAGCTTAGCTATAGTGATTCCCCCCCCCCCCCCCCCCCCCCCCCCCCGCACCGCGGACGCACAAGCCTGGGTATACGCATCAACTGCCCGCCGGGATGAGAAACTGGTATTGGTAGTGTGTCTGTGGGGTGGAGGGGGGGCAAAAGAGCTGCCAATTGCTGCCAAGCTGGTGCGTTACATTGGGGCAGGCGCTGGGCAGACAATTGGGGCTCGCTTCAGAGCATTGTCTAGTGCCTATGCGGCTGCGCCGCCTCCGCCGCATGCAGACTCTCCGGGCTCACCAGCACCGCCACCTCAGTCATGCGGCCCTGCATCCCGCAGCCCGCCGCCGCCAGCCAGATCAGAGGTATCCAGAAGCCAGTGCTGGGGTTGTTGCGGCATGACCGCATAGTTTTCAGCGCCTGCCGTCCACAACTTGTAATGCATCCCTTTCCGCCGATTCCGCTGTATGCGCTGTCTTGGCGCCGCGCTGCCCCGGCCGCCGCGCCTTGGCGCCGTGCTGCCCCGGCCGCCGCGCGTTGGCGCCGCGCTGCCCCGGCCGCCGCGCCTTGGCGCCGCGCTGCCCCGGCCGCCGCGCCTTGGCGCCGCGCTGCCCCGGCCGCCGCGCCTTGGCGCCGCGCTGCCCCGCCCATCCCACTCGCGTTGGCGCCGCGCTGCCCCGGCCGCCGCGCCTTGGCGCCGCGCTGCCCCGGCCGCCGCGCCTTGGCGCCGCGCTGCCCCGGCCGCCGCGCCTTGGCGCCGCGCTGCCCCGGCCGCCGCGCCTTGGCGCCGCGCTGCCCCGGCCGCCGCGCCTTGGCGCCGCGCTGCCCCGGCCGCCGCGCCTTGGCGCCGCGCTGCCCCGGCCGCCGCGCGTTGGCGCCGCGCTGCCCCGGCCGCCGCGCCTTGGCGCCGCGCTGCCCCGGCCGCCGCGCCTTGGCGCCGCGCTGCCCCGGCCGCCGCGCCTTGGCGCCGCGCTGCCCCGGCCGCCGCGCCTTGGCGCCGCGCTGCCCCGGCCGCCGCGCCTTGGCGCCGCGCTGCCCCGGCCGCCGCGCCTTGGCGCCGCGCTGGGTATCGAGTCCTCCCCTCCCTAGTGAGCGCGTCCACCTGCGCCTTGCGCTCGGGGCCGTCCTCCTCCGTCACCACATTCTGCAACCCCCACCGCGTGACGAACCACGCAGCTCCTTGCAGGCGCTTGTACATGTGCCCAAGCACCGCCAGTCGTGACACCGAACGCACCACCGCTGGGGACGCGAGCTCCTTCTCGGGCATGATCGCCTTCACCCGGGCCTCCTCGAGGAGCGGACCGGCGTTAAGAATGGAAAACGTTTCCATGTGGTGCAAGCAGTCCTCCATGACCCAGCCGGGCTGCACCGTCACCTTGCCTGACCCTGCAGTCATGGAGGGGAATGCCGTCACGCCCACGCCCACGCCCACGCCCGGGGGGGGGGGGGGGGGGGGGAGGGGTTTACCTTTCGATTCTTGGACACTGCAAACGAAGGGCGCAACCCGCGTTCAAAGTTGCTGGGTATCGGGACTAAAGCCTGGCGCCGGTCTTCCTGCTTCATAGCTCGGAATCCAATGTGGCCCTGCACGGTGACAAATTTCCTCCAGAAGTCCCTTCCCAAGCCAAAAAAAAACAGGTGGAACGGCGCGAGGGGGAAGAGGTTGACCATGCTGACATAGCCCCGGACCACATGCACATGGCACACGCCATGGCAGCCAGTGTTCTGCTTGGCCTCCGCCAGCCGGGTTGTGTTGACCGCACGCCGGGCAAGGTGCGTGATTCACTGGACAAGTCATCGCCTTCATGGACGGTTACCAAGCGAGCCTCCCCGTCCGCATCCACAGGGGGGTGCTCCTGGGCAGCCGCCATAGCCTCCACAACCTGCCACGCCGACCGGGCGGGTGCGTGTGATTCCATACAACCGCAGTTGAGTGGTGCCACCAGCACGCAGGCCGGGCCCACTCACCTCTGAACGCAGAAGGCCCACAATGCCCCCGTCCTCGAAAACAGCGCGCCACTGGGTCGCCCCGCCGTAGTCCTCCAACACCCACTCGGTAACGACGCCGGTTATCACGCCGTAGTGCCATACCCCCCGGAACTTCTTGGCGATGACCTTCATGTAGAAGTCGCCGGAATCGCCTTTCCATATCACGCCCTCATCGCGGGTTCCACGCCCGCCGGCGGCCACGCAGGCGCGTCGATGTCCATACCGTCTTCGCCAACGGGGTCCTCCCCCACGCCCATCACATCGTCCACCTTCGAGCCGCCGTCGTCCGAGACCGGCGCCGGCGGGCCGTTTCCGACGGCTGCAGCTACTCCTGCTGCCGCCCCTGTTGTTGTTGCTGCTGCTGCTGCCGCCCCTGCTGCTGCTGCTTGTGTTAAGGCGGCCTTGCGGCGCAACTTAGCCGCACGCTTCAACGAGTGGCTACAGTTCGGGAATTTTAGGAAGTGCCGCTCTCGCGCCATCTTATCACAAGTGCCCGTCACGTTGCCCCGGCAGTGCTTGCATGAGTACACGCCATCCTTCGACACACTCGCTATCCATCCCTTTGCCGGCATGCCTGCTGCCGCGCGCGAGGGGCGGGGGGGGGGGGGGGGTTGAGAGTTGGGGTGGATGTAACCCACCACCGGCAGGCAACACAGATGCGAGTGCGCGGCTGTCCGCGCTTGATTCAACGGTGAGCGGCGGTGACCGTGAGGCGACCCCATACTTCATGCGCGTGCTGGGGCGTTACACAATCATCAGCAGTTAGGGCGGCTGCATTAAAACGCGCACCTACGAACACCACCTACCGCCTACCACCTACCGTACCACCTACATCCGCCCACACCTCCGCCCGTCGTGCCGCACATCGCGGCACACCGCGGGGTCAGCGGTCAGCGATGTGCGGTCAGCGATGTGCGGCGATGTGCAATGAGTGCGTACATCCGCCTGTACTTAGCCCGGGTGCTCCGCGTCGGCGGGCGACACGCGAGCCCGCGTGCGCATATCAATTTGATGAAATTATGGAAACGAGAAATTCATATAGTACTTTACAGGTCGCGCGCGATAGTCGTCGCTACTGGGTATGAAATCCACGTCCCTCGTCCGTCCCGTATCGTCCCCGTATGTCGTCGTTCGTCACCAGTAGGGCACATTTACGTCACATCTGAATCTCACAGTGGTACGCTGCAGTTGGTGAAACAAGTATTTTGGGATGAGGAATGGGCTCTGCGCCGAGGCAAATGAAGAGACCAATCTATATCAGCATTGGGTTTTGGAACTAGGAAGCATGCCGCGCCAGGCCATGGATGTTGCCAGCAACGGACAGTTTCGGTCCTCACAAAGACCACAGTCAACGGGGTGTATGATTTATGTGGAGATGGGGTACAGTTGCACTACAACAAAGCATATTCTTGCTGATATATGGCATTAGGTTCGTCGAACCGCAGTGATGTTATACGCTGCGAGATTAATGAGTATAATTATATGTAGTTGGGTGGTTTGGACCTGCTATAGTGCGGTGTGGCCTATGACTGCAGGTGTCAAGACATGACATCATCAAATGGGGGGGAAGCGCAATAGAAAGGTGTTCATCATCATCCCAGGGCCCTATGCACCAAAGCACATTGATATTGTAGAATTTTGCCTACCGGTCTGCACATCAGGGTCATGGACCACAGCATAGTAGCAATGTACGAGGTACCGCCAGCACAAACTTGCGACAGCGGCAGCCCACCCACGCGGAATGGTCTGTGGCAGCGGCCATGGAGGATGTGCTGTCCCACCCCTGCAAACTCGTCAAGCTGGCACAGAGCAACGGTTCCCATTGGCTGTTGTCCGACGCTTTGTACTCCATCGCCAAGCTGGAGGCCAAATACACTGAGATCCGCAACCAAACTGTGGCCATCTCTGCCACCCGCCCCGGCAGAGCTGATGAGGACGATGATGGTGACGAGCAGTACGCCCCGCGCCCTTTCCTGCCTGATCTTTGCTTGCCTACACTAATCTTAGCAACACCTGTGGGTATGCATACAGGTTCAACAGTGATCTGAAGACACAGAGCGATGCCATGATCGACCCCATTCTGAGTGAGGTGAACAACATGATGACGCCCTTCAGGACCTTCGACCATGACCGCCGACATGAGGTACTAGCAACGCTGGTGGACCCCCGCTTCTGTCTTGGGGACATTTTTTTGTTGGCTGCCCGTGACGAGGGAGAGAGAGCGCGGCGCCGCAGCAGCAAGGCACTGATGAGGCGATACAAGACGGAGGCGTTGTTGCCAACACTGCTGGAGCTGAAGCTGCACATGGAGCGAGAAAAGAAGAATGCATCCACCCAGATGCGTGCCGAGGCCGCCCCCACCAAGCGCCGCGTTGCCTTGTGTGACCTCGATAGTGATGATGATGCTAGTGGTGACTGTGCCCCTGATGATAACGGTGACACATCTGAGGAGACTAGGCAGCTGTTTGCTTCCCAGATAGAAATTGAGTTGACAGCCTTCTGCGAGGATACCGCCGCGCCCAATCCGGACGAGGCGTGTGACGTGCTAGGTTGGTGGCGTGAGAACGCCACCAAGTACCCAGTTGTTTCGGAATTGGCACGTATGTTGCTTGCAATCCCTGCTAGTCAGATAGAGTGCGAGCGTGTGTTCTCTCTCGCTGGCCTAGTCACGCAGAGCCTGCGGAATAAGATGGGTGTGGAGAATATGGCCACTCAAGTATTCATACACAAGAATGTAGACTTGGGTGCACAGGTGGACGCTGCTCTCTCGTACAACTTTGGCAAGGAGTGTTACAAGCTCTCTGTCAAGCCGGATATCAAGATTCGGAGCGAGGTCCAGGAGGCTGCCGCGCTATTGGACTCCGCCTCTGCTGAGGTCACTGCGGACAGTGAGGCGAGCAGCACCGTGGAAGCCCGCATCAGCTGTGCGGAGTATGTGCAGTCACTGCTGGACGACAGCGCAGCCATCGAATCGTAAAGAAGTTATCAAGACACCGGCAGCCTTCGAAGGCGGGAGGGTCAGGGTTTTTTCATCGAAGTCATGTAACAATTTCTTTACAAAAGCACTGAGTAATTTATAGGCCACTGTCTCTTGGAGGGTGGGGGGGGCGCAGAGGCGCGCCGGC
This sequence comes from Tetraselmis striata, assembly GCA_006384855.1. Lineage (NCBI taxonomy): Eukaryota > Viridiplantae > Chlorophyta > Chlorodendrophyceae > Chlorodendrales > Chlorodendraceae > Tetraselmis > Tetraselmis striata. The sequence continues at coordinate 13,247 of VCJN01002454.1, forward strand.
TCGCCGACCACCTCTTGCTCAGCGGAACGGCATGAGCACACACACACACACACACACACATATCACTCCATATGCATGTCTTCGGAGGTCCATGTATTGTCATGCTTGCCGCTAGGGAGTAGTGACTGAATAGGCGCTGATATGCCCACACCATACACAATGTATACAAGCCTTGAGGGGGGTTCAGGCACGGTATTCAGCCTGAATACCTGAATACCTGAACTGAAGGGTCTGCAGGCTGAATTCAGGCCTGAATTCAGGCCTGAATTCAGGCCTGAATTCAGCCTGAAGACCCTTCAGCTGAATTCAGCCTGAAGTGCCTGAATTCAGTTCAGGCTGAACTGAATACCTCTGGGGGGGGGTTCAGGGCAACCCTGGTACCAACACCCCTCGGAGGTACCCCAACACCCCACACCCCTAAATAAATATTCTGATGGGTACTGGTACTGATGGGATACCACTAAAAAAGTTCCATTAGTTAGTCGAAAATTATAGTTCGAAATAATTTGACGATATTATTCGTTGCGAGAGTAGTACTAGCAAGGTAGTACTTGTACAGTATCGCGGCAAGGGGGCGGCCCAGTGTAGTTACTAGTCGCGCGGCGCGAAGCCCCCCCCCCCCCCCCCCACGTCCCCCCAGCTCCGGGCGAATATAGTCGGGTGGCAATCTGAAAGGTCTCGCACTCATCACCGCCCACACCCAAGCTCCACCTCTTCCCTCCCAGGTGATGACGGCCACTCACCCACAACCTGATTTCATGTGCTTCTTGTGCAAAGTTTCATTGTCGTCACAGGTTCTGCGGCAGTGCGGCATCTCTGTTCCGCCGCGGCTCAAGGTTGCAAGTGCTGTGTCCGCTGAGGTTGCGCAGATATATAGTATCCACGCTCCTCTGTTGCGGCTAACGACGCCGCATCTGCACAATGTCCACAGGCACGTCGTCTCCAATCACTCCAACACCCGACAAAATGATGGCCCTCAAGTCCGCCGCCTCGGTCGTACTGCGGGCGACCGCAACGGGTGCCGCTTCGGCTGCCTCGCCGGCCTTCTCCCAGCAGTGCGGCGGTGCTGCTTCGCTCGGTATCCGCAAGGTGATCACCGCGCCCTGCTCGCCCTTCGAACTCCACCTGCAACCCTCCGGCCGTGTCACCGAGACAATTATCTCCGACCCCCGACGCGAATACGTAGCTTTGCTAATAGCACGCGTCGCCTACAGGTACCCGTCTTGCTCCCCGCCTCGCCCTCGCCATCCCAAAGCGAGCTAGCCGCGAGACGATCACCCCAAGTTGGTGTGCTGACGTCAGCACCGTTCCGAAAGCGCGTTATTGGAACCCTGAGTTTGCAGGATTGACGTTGTGTCGCAGCACTAGCGCGACGCCCGGAGCACGTCGGCGCTGCATCTATACAGGCGCACTTATGCTTACGAAGGGCACGGCGTAGACGCGGTGCACGAGCGGGTCGGCAAACCCTGAGACTGTAGTGTCTTCCATCGAGCGCGTAGTTCTGCACTTCTTGCCGCGCTGTAAACTCAAGGGTTCGTTGTGTATGTAAACGCATCACCTATTCGACGCTGGCGTTGGGCGAGTGACATGGCCTGTAGCTCTCACTGCCGAAGGCATGGGAATCGGCATTCGGCCGATCCGGTCGTGCCGCCGAGCTGCGGCGTGGATGCCCAGCTGTGCCCAGCTCACGGGGTGGCCTGCCGTTCCGCGGCTAACGCGCCTCCCACGTGCAGATGTCGTCCATCTTTTCCGCCTCTGCCGACCCCGTGACCAACGAGCTATCCAACTTTGGCGAGACAAAGATCAGCGACCTGCTCGGCTCCAAGGTATGACGCTGTCTGCCATCCGGGCTCTACTATTGTTTCAGCCACACTATTTATTTACCGCTGTATCTGACAGCGTCAACCTCGCTGGAACTCTCCGTATATAATGATTTTTATATAACATTTCAGCATTTTTTTGTCAATGAATGAATAAACCAGAATCAGCGCTATTCACTCATATGTGAAGAATGGTAGATCTTTCTCACGTTCGTTGGCAATGCTTGCAGGGCGACAAGGGCACCTGGCTCTACTGTGAGACAAGCGACACCGTGCTGAGCGCCATCAAAAAGGTTTGTCCCTTCGGCATTCATACTTTCCGATACTGATGCCATTCCCTCCTTTTTCTATCCGCAGATAGGGCACCTCCTTTTTGAGCTATGTGGGCCCCTTTGCTTTGCGCAGATGTCCAAGGCAAACGTCGGCTCGCTGATGGTCATCGAGGCGGGCAAGGGCAACTGCGCTGGTGTGGGCGCCATGCGTGGCATCTTCTCAGAGAGAGGTGCGCTGGCTCCCGCTTCATGTAGCGCGTATTTTTGTGAAGAAGTAATTAAGCGCCTGGCATGAGCGCTGCCCCTCTGACGTGCTGCACATTCTGCGCCGCGCTCAGACTACCTGAAGAAGATCGTGCTCGAGGGGCGCAACTCGGCAGAGACCAAAATCACGGACATCATGACGCCCAAGGACGTGATGCTGACCATTGACCCCTCCAACTCAGTCATGGAGGCCATGGAAATTATGGTGGAGAACCAGATTCGCCATCTGCCTGTTGTCGCGGACGACAAGCTCGTGGGCATGGTGTCCATCCGCGACGTGGTAGGTAGAGCCAAATCGAAGCAATGTCTGAGAGTTGCAGTAAATATAAATATGCAGGTGTAAAACGTGTTCTGTACTTTATGAGGTATGACACGCAAACTCGTGTGATGGAGGCCAGGGCTGACCCTTTCCATGTATCGCAGGTGGGTACTATGGTTGGCGAGCACAAGAAGTCTATGGAGATGATGTCTAGCTACATCAGCGGCACCTACTGATAGGAGCCGCCCTGTACATTGTTGTATTACCTATGCTAATTTTGTACCAGGCGTGCGTCTACCGCGCCTTGCTACCAGCGACACAAAGATAGCCGCTTGGATAGATACATCATCACAGCCTCCCATGCCGGGGCCTCCTGTACCCCCATGCATGCAGCAGTGCTCGGACTCTGCATACATGTGACACCTATTCTCACCCTGCGCTGCGCCCCAGCGCCCGGGTAACTACCATTTGGGCGCGCGATTATGTGTAATACTAGGCAAGCTCCCATGTCAGATCACGACTCGAGGCATTGCCAAAGCTGCATGCATGCCCCGCATGTCAGGCCTTGTTGCGCCGCCGAACTGGCGCCCGCAGCACGCGTGTCGCCATGCCGGCGGTCACCACTGATAGCGTGAGCCAAATCAGCGCGTAGTTGAGGTGGTCGCGCGGCATGACGGGCAAGTCGACAAGGTCGCCGATCCCCTTTGGCTGCGGGTAAGCTTTTGCTGGCGAGGTTGAAGCCGCGGCCCCTTTGGAGCGCCGCGCCAAGACATCCATGGGTGTGGGTGCTGCCTCTGTCTTTGTGTCTGGTCCATGGCTGGAGTCGTACACCTCCATCAAGGGAGTGTCAGCCGGCAGATGGCAGGCCTCCGCCATGGAGGGTGCGTCGATCCAGAACCACTGCCCCTTACCGGGCTGGTTGTCCGGCACAAAGGCGTTGGGCGCCTCGCTGCGGCGGATCACGCCGGCCACAGTCACATTGCCGGCAGGCTGTGCTGCCTCGGGGCTCCCACGCCACGCCTCCGGCACCCACCCGCGGTTCACCAGGATGCTCTTGTGCCACTCCGGCGAGTAGAGCGGCGTGATGACCACATAGCCTGGCGTCGCGGTACCCATCTCGCTCTTCACGCGCGGCCCCACGTACAGGCTCGCCTCGTGCTGGAACGAGCCAGACGTGCGCACTGGCAGGTACTCTGTCGGCCCGATGTCCAAGCCAAACAGGTCCACTGGCGGCTCCGCCAGCATTCGCTGCCTCTCTTCTATCAGCTCAGTCTGACGCAAACACAGCGCGGCGAAGGGCGGGTTACTCCATCATCGTCGTGCATCAAATCTATCGAAGTGTGTATCTGTAGTCACCGCGCGTTTACAAGTGTTAGCGCGTATGTTCGCGCGTGGGGCGTGGTGGTGTTGAGGAGGGGGGGCGCATAGTCAGGACACCCTGCTCGAGGCGCCCCACCTTCCACTGCCGCCGCTGCAGCTGCCACACACCCAGGTAGCCCGCAATCGCCGCCGGAAGCAGCAGCAACGCTCCCTTCCAGTCCACGCCGCCGGGCGACTGACCGCCGCCCGGATCACTGCCCCCGTCGACCGGCGGCGCGGCGGCGGTTGCCAGGGCCCGGCCGCGCAGCGACTGTGGTAACGGCGCCAGACGGGCGCGCCACACGCCCGCAAGGCCCCGCCACGCGGTGGCGGTCATCGCTGGCGGCGTCAGCCACCGCCCGCGCCTCAGTTTAGAACGGCACCAGGTGCAGTCCGGTACAACCCTTGGAATCTGCGGACAGGTTCACTTTCTTATGTCCATGTCCTCGTAAGGCCGCAGAAGGGACGATGCGGAGCAGCGGGGGCTAAGAGCTACGACTGCTGCCACCGTCGATTGCGTCGCATCGAGTACTCGTACTCATAGTGCTCCGAGGCGGCGGCAAGAGGGGGGACAAGATGCCGAGGAGGGTCACCTGTCAGAGTGTGCGGGCAGGGGAGGGCTTGCTGGACACTTTCTGGCCTGCTGTACCTGCTTCTCCGGGAGTCTCGCTGGTCCTGTCAGGGTCCTGTCACGCATACAGATGCTTGGCTGGCCATCGGCCGTCGGCCAGGATCAGCAGCAGCAGCAGCAGGAGGCGACCGAGGATCGTCGTCCAGGATCGTCGTCGTAGCAGCGCGCAACAACGCGCGCCGCGGCGGCCTCCGCGCGCGCGCAGCATGCTGTGCAATTAAAGACCCCTCCACATAAGATTGTGGTTTGCGGATTCAACACACCTGCCCACATACGCGGTTGCATTGAGGTCGTGCCCGTGTGCATGCATCTGTCCGAGGATCGTACGACTTGAGACTAATGATGCTGTGATAATAGCGCGTCTGTAGTAGGACCCGATTGTGCCGCGTCGTTGCCATCATCATCCAGTTGCTACAGCACTTGCATTTATCATGCCAAAGCAGCGAGTGTTGGCGATAGCGCTTCAAACCAACCAAATATCCCGGCACTCATCATACCCATGCGGTACGTATGCCCAGGCGATTCTCTTACCCATGCTGGGCCAGCGCACCCTTATTGCCGTCGTTCTCATACCAGGTCACCGTTGATGCGCCAAAGATCCACCGTGAGGGTAATGAGGGCACTGACACTAGGTCATTTAGGGAATGGGACAAGCATCGACTTCACTGGTTTTGGAGCAAAATCAAGGCAAAATTCTTGCTGTAATCGTTGCATTTGCACGCATGAGAGACCTCTCGCGCCCTCCTTGCCGTGAGGCGAAGCTTCTGTACAGGGCGAGTGCATAGCTGCGCACCCCTAGCGCGCCATCGGGGACCGAGTGGCACAGAAATGGCGTGCACTGGAATGCTTCTATTGCGGTTATTGAAATCATATGCTGTGGAATGGGGCGTCAAGCGTGGCGCTTGTGTGCATCCGTTCGCCAAAGAGGGTCATGTACCAAGTAAGAGCGGCTAATAAGTACACCCACCACAGTTATATCCCACCACCGGGTGTCAGGCGTAAGCAGGACACATTTTGGCGTAAAGTAACATTCTCATGTTGTGAACGCATGCTGTCCCCAAACCCGAATCCGACCTATTTATCTGCATGTGCTTTCATGTTAGTGCTTAAATGTACTCGCAACGTCCGGAAACCTCGCATTCACCTCACTGCACGGTCTCAGCCATATATTGTTTTGATATTGGTTTCATTCAAGTTTTGGAGCAATCCGTGAGCTGCTATGCATGTCCGGGTGCATCTTATCGATTGCTTGAGGCGGCACTTCACTGGCAATGCTATGCATCACCACATGCCGTGCAGTGGCTCACGCTTACATGGCCTCATCCGCCCAAGCCTCTTTGCTCACATGTTTCCTCACCCATCCACGGCCATGCCACCATGCAATGCTTTTGTATGCGCGCCGGCACATCATTTGCACCAATCCATTTATTGAAGGGGTATTTCAAACGCCCAATGTGGCGCCCAGACCACCTGTGTAGGACAGGTGCTAGGGTAATAGAGCTTGATTGAACCCCGTGATGATAAACTTTATACATAAATGTGCAACAATCCAGGTTTTCAGGTCATACATCCTAGATTCAGCGGCCCTACGATTCGGAAGATCACTTTCGGCAAAAAAGGGGGTCTGGGACTTGTGTGGAGGGGTTTAGACTGAGGAATGAATAATACAAGCAAATGTAATATGCGATAAGGATATAACATAAACATTCGGAAATCCAGCGTGATGGCTGCGAATAATTCTACGGCTTTGTCGGCCACAGCCGAGCGCCGCCGCTGAAGGCCACAACTACATATTTGATAACTATGTGCGGCCGCACGTATTACGCCCTCGCAGACTTGCGGCAGCATGTCCTAAGAGCATATATACGGGCAAAATTATGCCATATCGGTTTCCGCCCATCCGGCGGCACAAGTGGCCACGCTGCTGCGGTGGGGCGGACTGCAATTCCTGCTGCCCTCGTCAGCATCAAGGTTCCTCTTAATGTATTTTGCAGGACTGGAAGTAGTGTCTTTGGCATCTGGTATATGTTGTGAAATTTCACGCTGTCACTGTCATATGCAGTGAGCTGTGGACTCTTACTGCCGTCAGCAACAAATTTCTGCTGGATTGAAAAGACAGTGCAGAACAGACAAGGCGCTTGCTTTCCCATCGAGTTGTGACTTCTGCCTGGTTCGGCAAGATGTTTCAATTCATCACCACGGAGATGCTTTGACACATGGTTTCGGTGGGGCATGTGGTCACCGGCATTATGTTATTGCACAACGTTGAGACTAGGTGGTCCAGCATCATCGTCTAAAATCCCACCAGTGTATTTGATTTGGCAAACACCGTGACGCGGTCCAATTCGTTCAAGTCAGAAAAAGTACCTGCATGTGTGCGATCACCAGCAGCGGCACAAAGCGGTGGTGTGAATCAATGCGCCATCCAAGCAAGGTAAATGGCACATAACATACCAATAAATCACTGCCACTGGTGTTCAGCACCACTACGTGGGGCATGCATCGTGCGACATGAATGCAACAACACGACGTCTCCGACTTTGTTTCAGGGCTGACAAAATATTTACACGAGCTTCACAGATATGCCCTTGCGCTATAGCAACGGCTGCCTGCCGATGCGACATGGCATTACTCATACCATTGTTTCACCATGCACTGGCACGGCAGCTGTCTACTACTCTCCTGCAGGCTGACAAGCCGCGCGATTCTACTACCTATGAGTTAAAATACGATGACGTATTATTTAGATTACAGGATGTCGTTAATTGAAAGCTTAACGATCTAGGTCCCCGTGCCAACCAATCCGCCGGCTCTTGAGCCAAGGCTAGTCCTCATAGCAGGTTGCTGCGCCACAGCGCAAGAATGTCCACAAAACTGAAAATACACACCAAGGCCCCCCCCCCCCTTCCTCCCCCAGGGGAAGCGGAGGCTGTTAGGCCTTGCAGATGTTTGGCGTTCACAACCCACTACTGCCGTGCTCGTTGCTGTACGAGGTCACAAACAACACCGTGCTGCGGCCGCCGATCGCGAGCTCGGCGCGGCGGATGCGCGGGCTCTTGGCCTGGAGGTAGTCCAAAAATGCCTCGTACGTCCGCACGGGCCGGCCCTGGGCGTCCACGCGGCCCGGCGCCGCCTTGGCGTGCACACAGCAGGGCACCACCGCAAAGGGGCGCCGGTGCGCCAGGGCAAAGTCCACGATAGGCTCGGTGGCCGCGTCGGGGTGCAGGCCCACCAGCACGCTGCACCGGAGGAACCGCAACCGCACCTCAGCCGCCGCGGTAACCATGCGAGGCGGCGCCGCCACGGGCAGCTCGTGTGGCGGGACCGCGGGGGCGGCAGTGTCCCCATCCGCGCCTGCTTCCTCTGCGCCTTCGTCCTCCGCGCCCTCCGTCGGGGATGGTGCGGCCGGGTGCCCAAACCCGGCCCAGGTGCCAGCGGCGGCGCGGGCCTCGCAGAGCTTGCCGTCCAGCCATGCCTGGTCCGACTCCTCCGCCTCCCCGGTGCAGCCTCCGGAGCTGCTGCGCCCGCCGCCGCCGCTTTCCGGCCCGTCCGCCCCCCGCGCAATCCAGGCGGCGAAGTCGGCGTCAAAGAAGGCACGCAGGTGGTCAGGCGAGCTGCCGCCCGCGGCGCGCCGCCGTGCGTAGGCCGCCGCGTCGACGTACTTGGCGTAGAGCGGGTTGCGCGCAAAGATGTCCCGGCGCAGCAGGCCGCTGCGCGAGCGTGCCAGCCGCAGCGCCGGCTGCGGCTCCACCACTAGGCAGGGGGCGTCCAGGCAGTTGAGCAGCTCGAACGCCAGGCTGCCCCGCCCGCCCGCCACGTCGACAACGCCGCTGCCGCGCCGCAGGCCCACCGCCCCGCCGAACTCATCCACGAGGAAGCGCCGCAGGGTCGAGCACTTGCTGCTGTTGAGCACCTTCTTGCGCCTCGCCCCCCCGTTCCCCGGGGCGCCGCCACCGCCGCCGGTGCTGTCCTGCGGAGCCACGCCATTGGCCGCGCCCGCGGGGAGCGCGGTCCGGTCGGGGTGGGAATAGAAGCACGCCGCGCCGTACTCGCACTCGCCGCGCGTGGTCCACCGAACGCACGGCGGCGGCGCCAGCGCGCCGCCCAGGTGGGTCTCGGCGCAAGGCCGCGCGTGCGCCCACCAGTACTTGCCCTTGGCGCGCCGCCCCCCGGCCGCCGCCTCCGCAACAAGCGTGGTGTCCCCAGCCGTCGCCGCCGTGCCGCCCGGGACGCTGATCGGCGGGTTGATGGGCCAGATGTCCTCGCCCAGGGCGATGGGCGCGCGGCAGAGGTCGCACACCGCGCCGGGGACTTCACACTTTTTGGGGGGCTTCGCTGGCACCGGTTTGCTGGCCGCCTTGGTGGCCGGGTCGGCTGCCGCAGTGGGTGCCATGTCGATCGGTAGCGCAGCGGTGGTGGGGGATGCCATGGCCACTAAGGTCGCGAGCCTCTCTCTGGCGCAAACGTGGCCCTGCTCCGCCGACAGGCCGTAGAGGCGCCGCGAAATCAAAACGCGCACGACGGTTTCGTCGCAGCTCGCGAGGTGGGAATGGGCCTCCGCGGCGCCCGCCCGTCTGAAGGCGTCGCCGTTGCACCGGCCAAGGATTGGCTTCAGAAGGTACTGGCATGCAATCGGCGCAGAAATCAGAGGGGCTCACAGTGTTTGACCTAGTCCATCGAATGCGTGCTGCTGCGGAAGCTTCGAAACCAGTAGTAGCTCCTATATTTATAATGGTTCATCATCAAGAGTGGACCTGAAAGCGTGGCATGTCCAGGAGGAGCCAAGGGAGGGAAAATGGGGGTAAGGGGGTCACTGCGCTCCAGGACATCGGCGGGACTCCCCCCCCCCCCCCCCCCCCCGGCCGCCTTAAACCAGATCCTCCGCGTGGGCAGTGCACCTCGCTCTTTGCGCCGCGTCGCCCCGCGCCCCGACCCAACAGGGATCAACCCTCGCAGATAGTGTAGGCAGGGTCAAGAGGGATCTCGCGAGGGGCATGAAGCCGGGGGGGGGGGGCACCTTCAGCGCGGAGGGGGTGGAGGCCGGGTGGGCGGCAACTCGTCCAGGATCCGCTTGCCACGGCGGCTGCGGTCGCAGGCCTGTGGCCTCGACTGCACCGAGGGCTGCTGCTGTTGCTGCTGCTTCCGCCGGGTTACCGGTGCATCCGGATATCTGATGTCTCGGGAGGGGGGGGGGGGGGGGGGGGGGGGGGGGTTAGGGGGCTTTCTGTTCTGGTGCAGCCCGGCGTGTGATGCAGCAGCAGGATGATGCCACAGCGTGCTGGGTTGAAGGGGTTACCCCTGGTAGCAGCAGGCGAGTGGGCGGGTATTAACCCGTAAACCCCTTGTCAGCCGACGACGTTCCAGATTGATCTAAACTAGTTTATGGGGTTTCCATCCTTGACCTAACCGCTTTTTAGCTACAAGTGCTGCTCAGTGGTACGGGAACTAGTAACTGTTGTTGCGCCCTTGTTGGGTGCAGCACGAGTAGACATAAAAAGCAGCCAGAGCAGCTGAGCCTGCCATCTTCCAGTTTTCGCTGCGTTCCACGCAGCGATGTAAAAACTGTCTCGTAACCAGTTGCGAGCAAGGTCACCCTAGGTTGTTCAAGACCACACCCGGCTCGCCACCCGAGTGTGATATTCTCGTCCGTACGTCCGTGCGTTACCATGCCAGATGGAGAAGAACCCGTCGCCGAGCCGACGCTGGAGTCGTTGCAAGCAGATGTGCGGGCGCTGGCTACAGCTGTGGCACAATTGACGGCTCGTGATCGCGCTGTTGATGGAGAAGGGGCACATGGCTCCGACTCAGGGCAGCGCTTCGCGGGACAGCCGACAGGCAGCGGGGGAGCCGCAGAGCGCCCCGACTTGCTGGAGCTAGCCCAGAGCGGCCGTGTCGGAGCAAAATCCATGAGTGCCGAGGATGATTACCTCGCGGTGCCAGAGCTACTGCAGAGAGCAGAGTCTGGTTACGAGGCCGTTCGACCGGTCAGCCGAGTGCCTGGACTTTTCCCTTTGAGCACCGACCTAACGAACGAGTACCTCAAGCAGGATGACCGGCGTCTGCCGGCCCAGGAGGAGTACTTGTGGATGTCGTGTTTCGGGGCCCACATGGCCGCCCTTTTCGTGGCGCTCGACGAGCTGCTACCTTACGTCCCCGCCACTAACCAGGACTTCACCCCCTACCTCGCGAGAGCTCGGAATCACGCCGAGGCCATCGACAAGGCGTTCCGTTTTCGTCTGGCTTTCCTGCGGAGGCTAAATGAGATCAAGCGCGTGCACGGTGACCAAGGTGTTCTGGACGTGCTGCGAGCTCAGCATTTTCAGCCTGCTTCGGAGCATATGGGTTCTGCGATTTTTGGGGACCTCATGAGGGACTACGAGCATCGTGTTTTCGAAGCGACCGTTGCCAGCATCGCCAAGGCGACCGCTACTTCTCGAGTAGCAGCTGCAGCTGCACGTCGCGGGCGTGGGCGAGGACGTGGCGGCGGGCGTGGACGTGGCCGCGAAGGTGAGCACGAGTGACGGTGTGGGGCGCCTCTCGTCGGACCTGCAGGAGCCTTGCGAGGCCACCTTTCGGTGACCGCCGCAAGACGCACCCTTGCAACCCAACGGCGGGATGAGCGCCCTGTGTCCGGGCCTGACCCCCCCACCTTACAGACTTCATTTAGACCTTCCTCGGTACGGCGCTTCTTACAGCTACAGCCGAGTGCGGCTCATCAACCATCCGCACGCCTGCGCATGGCGGCTCAACCATCCGCCTTTCTTACCACCCCATCTCTGAGTCCGTCGGTTGTTACACTACGTGTTACAACTGGTTCTCAACGACCAAGTTTCTCGCGTGTACGTTACGCACGTGACAGGCGCTACGAGCGCGAAGGGCGCGCGGGGCGGCCCTCTTACGTGAACCTAGCCCCGCAAACCCGTACTGGAGCTACTGCAAACCCGTCCAGCAACTACCGGCCAGCCGCCGGGAACCTAACCGTCGCTGCCGAGTACTTTGCAAACAGTAGTCGTGCCGGTGGAACTCTGTCAGTAAAACGACGCACTTACGTACTTGACGAGCCCGCAGCTATCGCTCCGTGGGCTGCGTCACTGCGATCTCGACTGCAGGACGCGTTTGGCTCAGACGAGCTAGGCCAGCGGACGCTCGACCTGCTCTCCAGCTCCCTCAGCGCTCAGACCCTCAAGAGCTACGCCGGCAGGTTGTCTCAGTTCGCGGAGTTCTGCCACGACTCCGAGAACATCAGCCCGCTGGAAGCGACTACTGCTAATGTTGTTCGGTACGTTGCCTGGATCGGGGAGCGAGGGCACATCGCAGCGAAATCGCTGCAACCCTACCTGTCTGCCATCAACACGTTCTTCGAGCTGCACAACCTCGTCCCGATCGCCAACGACAGCCTACACCTCACTTCAGCAAGGCGTGGGTTGATGCTGCGTCAGCGCCGACTGGACGCTGCCCCTTTGCGTGTCCCTCTGCCTGCAGATGTAGCTTATCGCTTCGTCTCAAAGGCCGAGCTAATTGTGTCTGCTCCTTACCCAGAGTACCACCTCGACTTCCGAGCCCTCTTGGCCTCGGTTGTCAACTTCCTGTTCTTTGCCAGGGGCCTTAGTTACTGGCGTTTCTTGTCGAGTGCAAGATGTGCATGTCGACACCTACAACATCACCTTGCAGATCTACCGCGAGAAGGGTCGAGCCGGCCGACGCGGACCCGACGATCTGCGCGTACTTCTCCTTCCAGTGTCCGAGCACCCTCGAGTTTCACGTCTCTTGCACCACTTCATCGACAACGTCCAGTCTGTCCCCCTGGTTACTGTTGGCTTGGGTGCCTCCAACTTCTGGGCTGTCAATGTGGCTGAGCAGTCAAAACCTTGGACTGCGGCTACGATGTCAGACTGGCTTTCTACAGCTGTCAACCTAGTCAACGCTGCCCCCCCTGCTGGCACTTCCTGGACTTCACACAGTCTACGCAAGGGCGCAGCCTCTGCAGCAAACGCCATCGGAGCGCCACTGTCCCACATTCGCTACCAAGGCGGTTGGGCCACTAACTCTGATGTCGTTCTGGACTACATCGACCCCAACGTTCTTCCTTCCCCTGGCGCGTGGTTCTTCTTTGGACACATCGCCCCCCTCCGCCACTTCCAAGTCCAACAGGACTCCGCAGCGGTGGCCTTCCCAGTGCCTCCTACAAGACTTGGCGCTACCTCTTCTCCGTCAATCCACCGCTCTCTCCGTTCGATCAAGACTGGCAAAACCAGACTCAACTTTGAAATGATCTAAACTAGTTTATGGGGTTTCCATCCTTGACCTAACCGCTTTTTAGCTACAAGTGCTGCTCAGTGGTACGGGAACTAGTAACTGTTGTTGCAGCACGAGTAGACATAAAAAGCAGCCAGAACAGCTGAGCCTGCCATCTTCCAGTTTTAGCTGCGTTCCACGCAGCGCCCCCCCTGACTCCGTTTTCCCTCCACGCTTTCGCTAAACCATCCTGCCAATTTAGGCTCTTGACCGTGTAAAACAGCCTGCGCGACCTTTTTGGCAAAACCAGACTCAACTTTGAAACGCCGTGACCAGGGATCATTTCGGTTTTAGAGGCATATCATACGGACATCGCGTCATCAGATAATCCTTGTCATCATCTACCGTTCGCGCACCGCGGGCTGCCACGTCGACAACGCTAACGCATGACAAGAGATGTGATTCATACGGACAAACATCAAGATTCGTTGGTCTGTCATCAGATATCGCAAGAAATCTTCCGGCGCTTATGGTTCCGCCGCTGCCATCGGGCCCGCAAACACCATCTTTTCCCTCGTGTCTCTCGCCCCGTCCCTCCCGCCCATCCACACTGGACAGTCATGGAGCGTCCCAGCTTTGCCGTAGACGAAGTTGGAGGGCTTGCACTTACCTACGGCAACGCGCAGTCGGAGGGCAGCGCGTTCCCTCGGATGCTGGCCGTTGCCGGGGCCGCACTGGACATAGACATAGACACACCGCATACATGCATATGAAGCGTACACCGATGAGGACGACAACGGGGCCACGCCCCATGGCCACGCGGGCGCACGCCATCCTAACCGTGCAGGCAACGAGAAGCGCGACAGGGATCAGGCACTGCGCCGGCTGTCGAGGGATGACCACGCGCGGGCGGGCGAGACGGGCGCAGTGCGGTGGCGGCGGGCGAGGCTCCAGGGCTGCAGCCGCTGCGCCCCGCCAGCGCACGGGCCTTCGCGCGTAGCTCCCGCGGCGAAACCGTGAACCCAGGGGCAACATGACCCCCCATAGTGCGGGGAGGGGGGGTCTTCCATGTGGGTTCGCCCCGCCTGGGTGTCCGTTGCGGAGATTGCTCGGTGGAGCCTGCCATGGCGTCGGCAGGTGCCGGGCAGGTAGGTAGACTTGGCGAAAATGTTTTGAAAATGGGCTGGCCGAGGCTGCTATCTGATGACGCGTGTGCACTGTACACGGGGGCATTTCCATTTGGAAATGCCCCCGTGTACAGTATACACGCGGGTCTGTCATCAGATAGCGGCGCGGGGCATGTCATCAGTTACGACGTGGCACGCTCCGGTGCGAATATTTATCTGATGACAGGAATAATATGATGACGCGATGTCCGTATGAAATGCCTCTTAAATATTACCAGTATAAATACGGGTACGCGGTAGTAGTGACTAGTTGGGGCGGTTTCCTTTTCCGCACGGCAACCGCTGCGCGCGTCCGCCTGCGTACGCCTTGAAACCAGGGTTGGGCTGCAGTCCACTTTCCAGTACTGCAGGCTGCAGTGCAGTACTGCAGGCTGCAGCACTGCAGGCTGCAGGCAGGCAGGCTGCAGTGCAGACTGTAGGAGCACTGAAACTGTTGATTATAGGGAAGGGCGGGACAATGAAGGGCAAATATTTGGGGAACTTTGGGTAACTGCACTGCAGCCCCTTTTCGGGAAGTACTGCAGGCTGCAGTGCAGTAGCTTAACTGCAGGCTGCAGTTTCTGCAGTCTGCAGTGCAGTAGATACTGCAGTCCAACCTAGGTTGAAATTGTGGCACGCATGCGCGGCGCTCGCAGAAAAAAACATCGTAAAAGCACGGTAGCGACTAGTCTGCGTATGCTTCAATACCCGAAATCTGCATGGGAAGAAACTGCCGTACAAACGAGCACGGTCAACTCCACCCAGCACCACGCTGCGAGTCGACCCATCGAGGTAGAATTCTTATAAAAACTAGAGTGCTATCTGATGTCCCCATCTTCCATCGTCTACAATGTGGCCCGCCGCGTCGATGCTCGCGGGTTTGTCCCGTGCAAGACTATACGCGTTGGCTTTCCCTCACGCCCGAACCGCGTGAGAAGACCCGCCGTCCTCCGACCGTCGCGGTACCGTCTTCTTGGGTGTGACTAGCCGACCTCGGTCGGAATGTTGCCAGCTGACGACATTACATCGCACCTTCAAAAGGCAAGCGCTAAGACACCGCGCCGCTCTTCTCATCGAGCCTCCGATCCCGATAGACCGCGCATGTTGCGCGGGTTGGTAGTACTGGTTGCCCTATTTGCGTGCCCTCACCTTCATGGCATGCTCCATCTTGGCGCCGACTGCACGGCGCCTCGGCTTACTAGCTGGCCGAATCAAACACCTACCTCGGAGCTGGCAACGATTCCGTGTCCGGCCAGTGGCCGATTCGACTACCGTTACCGGACGAGCTGCTCCCCTCCGGTAAGTTATTTCTGCCGCGGCGCGCGACGAGCACGCGGCCTAGGGCGACCGATGTCACTCCTGAGCGAGGGCGGACCCTTACGGGCCACGCGCGACCCGTACGGGGTAATTATGGGCCACGCCCGTGGCCGCCATGTGGACTCCGGCTCACGTGTCGACTCGTGCACCCCTGAGTCAGATTACATACGCCACCGAGTGCGACGCAATTGGCAGGCATGGGCGGACATCGGCGTTGGCCGTCGGGTCGTCGACATGATCCGCAACGGCGTGCGCATCCCGTACAAGAGCGGGCCGGCCGCCCCTTTCATCCAAGGGGGTCTCAATGGAATAAGACGCGACTCCCGACCAACTACGCTTCATGGACGACGAGCTAGCCCGCTTTATTTTGGCTAGCGGAGCGTGGAAAGAATGCCACTGCTCATGGTGGGTTTCTCGGTTGTTCCTCGTACCTAAGCTGGGCGTTAATAAATGGCGGCTCATCATCGATCTACGACCCCTCAACCGGTATTGCGAGGAGCGAAACCTGAGTTTCGAGACTCTCACGCGGTTGCGTCACCTAGCTCGGTCAGGCGACACATGCTCTCCATGGACCTATACAAGACAACTTCTACGCCGCCGGCATCGCTCCCAAAGACCGATACTACTTCACCGTCAATTGCCGGGGCAAGCTCTACCGGTTATGGGCGGGGCTCCCCATGGGGTGGAGCCTACGCCCCTATTACTTCTGTTGTCTCACTGCGGCGTTCAATCGCCAGCTGCGACGCCCCGACTTCGCAGTGAACGCCCAAGGAGTGCGTCGCGCCAAGCTGAGCATGGGGCGACGTCAAGCGCTGCACAGCCACTTCCGTGCGTGGCTGCCGCACGCTCCCCTATTTACATGGACGACTTCATGTTCTTTGCGTCCAGCCGGGCGCAAGCTTATATCGTGCGCGACCGCCTCACCTCCCTCTGCTTGGCGGTTGGGCCTAAGCCGACATTCCGACAAGGGCCAATGGGAGCCGGTACAACGACTGGAGCACCTTGGTATGGAGATCGACTCACGGAGCGGTACGATTCGAGCCCCCTAGCAAAAACTCTATTCACTCGCTGGTACGGCAGCCCTTGGTCTCATCCGCCGGGCCGAGCGAGACAGGTGATGGCTGCCTGTGCGAGAGCTCGCGTCCCTTGCTGGACGTGCTCAGTTCCTATTTCTCGCCATCAAGCCGGCGCGGTTGTAACTGCGCGAGCTCCACAACGCGCTCCGCACGAAGGACTCTTGGAGCGGGAGCGTCAAGATGACACCAGCCAGCTCCGACGCGACCTCGAGTGGTGGGTGGCTCGTCGACTGTAGTCGTTGACAAATCGTCAAAACGGGGTCCGCCTAACCGTGCCTAACGACTATTAGGCGCGAGTATTCGCATGTATATGTCGCGCCTAAAGTTCGGCGTCACAGTACTTTAAACCTAGCAGGAAGGATGAGCACGCATATATAAGTGCCGGAGTTTCAGCGTGTTGTAACATCGTATAGCATAGCATTTAACAGTCTAAAGTAAAAAAACGACTGGCTAAGTCGGGGCTGCCCACGGCATGTAGTGCCGCAAAGGGCCGGCTGGCACATGGCGCAGCAAGCAAGATTGTCGGCTTCTCGCTCCAAGCTACCGAACCCAAACCCAGGTACTTGACAAGCACCCACCCGCCGCCGGCACCTAGCGTTACCCACCATCCACGGTTCCTCGCCTCGCCAAGTATGGCCAACCAACTGCCCGCAGAGTGCGATGGCGTCCCTAGGAAGTTCGCCCGTTACCTCGACCAGCTATTGGTGGAGTGGGGGTGCATCCATCTCGAGCCGGGGTGGGTTGCAACCCGCAAGAGCGATAACAACTTGTATATCTCTCTCGACACGGAACATGTATGCCCGGGCATTCTCACCGTTGGGGCAGAGGCTCTCAGGGGCTGGGAGTTCTTCCTCTTTGACAGGCCGGACGATACCCGGGTTTCTGATGGACGCATGTTTAGCGAAGTCGACGGGGCCTAGCTCGCTGCGGCGCGGGATTAGCTTTACCGCTCCTCGGAGTAGGTGTGCATCGAGAAGGACCCACTACGGGACCCAAAGCTGCGGGAAGCCTTGTCAACCAGTTCAAGTTGTGCACGGCTATGGCGCTCGCGGCTACGGGTCTGCTGTTCCGCTACTTGTATATGAACCATCCCCATGATCGACTCGCAATGTGCACAGACTGAGAGAGGCTGTCAAGAATCGGGAAGCCGACCTGGCGGGTGGCATCGCCCCCGATTACCCGCACTACCTAGCAAGCGTAGCTACAACACTCAGGGCCGCCTTCCTGTAGTACCCAACATGTCGTGGGGCGTGGACGAGGCCGCCACTGGACCAACGGCCTCCGTAATGACTCTCATCACGCAATGTGCAGATAGATATTGGCAGCCATGATCTTGTTCTATATTGTTCGAGTCACGAAATTTCGCAGTGAGACCAGTTGAGGAGATACTCCACCCCTTGGGGGAGTATATTGCGGACAGATGAGGCATAGTTGGGCCACCATCCAAAGTGGCTTAAGGTACAGATGAGGCGTAGTTGCCCATAGCCAGTAAAGCAGCAACACGCAATAGTGTTGTAGTTTTAGCAAGGTGTAGCAGTCAGACAAGCATTACCCGTATGAATGTCCCAACTGTGTCACCTCCCCTGGCAGTCCCACGTACTACCCATCAGACTGCCACCATGGCAGTTTTAAGCCGGCGTCGATTCAGATGGTGGAGATCTCACAGCCGCCGCTGGTCATAACCGCAAGGGGGCTAGGTTTTGGGCAGGGGGCGTTGGATGCGCATGGCAGCGAAGGGGCGCGTTGGGCGGAATTGCGGGGCAGCATAAGTTTGATCGAGTACACTTACCAGCTTTAGGGACATTCAGCTAGCAGTACATGGTCATTTTGTTATTCTGTGCACCACACATACTGTCCCACATCTTGTGAGGATATGCCAGACCGGGTTAAGTGCTAGTATGTCACTGTCGTCCGGATCAGCATAGGAGCAACAAAGCTTCTCCTCGATGTGCCTCAGCGCGACAGGGAAGGCGTGATGCCCCATGCGAATGTTTTACCGAAGCGGAGCCTTGCTTTGCCACACACCAGTGCCGAGGGGGACCTTACCACCATGCGCTCAGCTGCGTGCAGTCGGCACACATCGAGGGTGAGATCCGGCACCGAAGGGCTGGTGTGGGTCGCCTTAATTTCGGGAAGTACTGCACTTCCCCAACATACACGCGGTTGCCATGCTGCTCCACTCGGCACGCGTGTCTCGCAGTATGGCATGCTTGCCGTACTCATCAGTGGGCACCCACTGCTCGTCCCATGGATTGTGCATGAACACCACATGCCTCCGTGTCGCGGGGTTCCCATGCACAACCTGCATGTGTGTGTAAATCAGAACTCAGCAGCATGCATCACTATGTAGCGTGGGCAGTTTGGAGTCATGTTGGGGGAGGGGGTGCATTTATCCACAGTTTCGCTTCGGTCTATGTGTCGTGGTGTAGGATACACAGGTAGCGAGAAGAATATCCTCTCCCCTATCTTGCACTGTTTTAAATACATGTTGTACATGCAGGGTAGTATTGCAACAACCTCATTAATCATAATGAGCGATCATAACAAATTATTTTCGACCGCTGATAAGAGTTGAATCGACTCTTGTCCGTCGATTTCACAAACCGCATTTCCTTTGCTAGCGCGGTTGCGGCAGCGGGGCGCCAGCGCGCCGCGGCCGAAGCGGTGGGGCGCCAACGCGCCGCGGCCGGGGCAGCGGGGCGCCAACGCGCAGCAGGGTAGCAACGCGCAGCAGAGAACGCAATAGGCGGTTCATATGGTAGTAGAAAGTTATATATTTACCCGGAACATGTTGCGTTAAGATTCTGACCTAAATGGGGTGTAGAGGGGGGGCATTGGGCCGGGGAGGGGGGGGGGGTATCTTGATGTCATGGGGGTCAAGCCGAATTTAATATGCGCGCTTCCAGGCCGGCTTGTGCTCAAGTGTGCAGGTTCCTTGACAATACTTCTCCAGCGCCTCTGCGCATGCCGCCGTTAGGGCGTCAAAGGCGTCTCGAGGCAATATACGAGTGAAATCACTCGGCTGCTCCGTCGTCAGGTATAGCGGTTGTATCTCCGACTCAATTAGCTCTTCCGAGTCGCCGTCATCGGAAATTACCTTCATCAGCCGCTCCCTGTCCGCCGGATGTGCGTCCTCGTTATCCCATCTCCAACTGACGACATGAATGTTGGACGATACACACGGGTGGCTATCACATATATGGCGGCGGTGGGCCTATGGCAGGTGTAACGGGACGCCAGGGAGGGGACCGGGGGGGGGGGGGGGGGGGGGGGGGGGGGGGGGGGGCGAGAAAGCCCACTCCCCCGCGTCTCGAACGTCTTGGTTATGACAACACCCACGTGAAATTCGGCATTCATCTCCTGCGCTGCCATGCTTGCTGCCATGCCACCATCAGACGGCACCGAGCGCCTCTCCCCGCCGTTGGGTGCGGGGCTCGCTGATTCGTTTCGGAGAGGCGAGAGCGGCGGAGAGGACAGCCGGGGCGATGGCGGCGGCGACGGTATCGATGCACCCGGCTCGCCGCGCGTTTCGGTTTGATCCGGTCCGGACGGGGCCGAGAGGTGACGGCCGTACGATGCAGCAGCTATCGCAAGGGGCGCCATCAACACCGGCTGTGACAGTCGCGGCGGTGGGCGGAGGCGACTCGGCGCACGCCCATCTGTGCGTGTCGTAGAACCGAGTCCTCGAGACAGAGGCGCCACACGTGCGGCAACGGTTTCTCTTGGTCACCAGTTTCGGAATCCCCTCGGCAGCGGTCCAACCCTCCTTGCTCTATCTGAGGAATACGGCGCTTGGAAATGCGACGACGCCCCGTGGCACACCACTACTCGGCGCCGGCGGCACGCAGCGGCGGAGGTTGGTAGGAGCTAGTGACGGGCGCTCCGGCTGTTGCGATGCGTAGTAAAATGTCCGCGCGACTGCAACTTAGCCGGCTTGAGACCTACGGTACCGTTGGGCGTTGCGTCGTCACGGAGCGTGTGAGGCGTTAAAGTACAGTGTGGCGAAACCCGGAGCGTTTACGGTACATGGGCGAGGCGCATTGTGGGTCCATTGTATACTATGAGGATGGCATAACATGCTACATGTAGCACATTTCGGCATGCGGGCGAGCCGGGCACGTCATTGCGACTACTGAGCCTAGCAGTAAAGTGGCAATTACACGGTAGATATGGGGATTACACGCCCATTCCCTAGGAAAATCTCGATTCCACGTCATTACGGTATGATATCGAGATCGTCCGGGAGGCTATTGAGGGGTTGGGCCACTCGCATTTCGTACGTAAACACAACACATTTCACAAGGAACGTCTGGCTTGCCGAAGAACTCCAAGTCGGGCTGCATGTTGTGACAATCAGGCAAACAAGCGGGCAAACAAGCTGGCAAACAAGCCCACAGAAGAGGGGGGAAGGCTGGGGTGCGCTCGATGGACCATGCCACAGCAAAGGAGAGTAGACCGGTCGGCCGCCGTGGGGGGGGGGGGGGGGGGGGGGGCTGGCCGGCCCCCGTAAAAGCGCGCTACGGGCGCGGAGCCATGGCTATCCCGCAAAGTGAGAGAAACAACATAAACTAGTTTAGAACAGTTCACAAGGAACGTCCGGTTTGCCAACTAGAGAATGCCGGGCGCAGCAAGCCACGGGCGGAGGTCGCGGGCACGAATGCTGAAGGAGACGACATGCCAGCGGGGTGCGCCAACGGGAAGGCGGTCCCCAGTACGGCAAGGAATAATGAAGAGGTCGTACCGTGGCGCGCAGGCTTCCAGTAGCGCATGTCGGAACACATCTACGACGAAGTTGGCGAAGTTGGCAAGGCCCCGGAGCACGACGCTCGGACAACCGTTGCTACGGGGAGCGCGCGCGGTGTTGCGGTCGCGTACTCGACCCGCGAGATTGGGAAGACCTCTTGCCCCGGGCGTACCAAGACACCCCCTACCCCCGGGAGACGCGATGGAGGCCGAGGCGGACGAGTTCCCGACCGGTCAGGCCGCACAAGCCCCCCCGGGCAGTGCGAACCCGACCGCGCCGGATGACCAGACCCTCCACACCCCGCGGAGATCCTTACGGATTCAAAACCCGCAGGCACCAAGGCCCCCGCCCAACGACGCCCCGGCCGCCGCTGCCCCCCGCGGCAGCGGCAAAACCAAAATCAAAATACTACGCTCCCTAAAACGCAGTCTCAGCAAGGGCCGCAAGGCCGATGCGACCGCAGCCACCTCTGATTCAGTGCCGCCCGCCGGGCCAGCCGCCCATGCGGCCGGCGCCGCCGCTAACCCCACATCCCCCGCCCGCAAAACGGCCACATACGCCGATGCACTACTTGGGCGCCATACGTCACGTCCCAGAATCCCCCAAGGATCCCCAAACTGGCACCACTCGCCCCAGCCTGTCCGCTGCTCCGGCAGGTACATAGGTGCCGAAGATGGGTCGCGGGCCGCCGCTGACGGCGACCGACGACCTGCCCCATGCGGCGCGCGCGCCCTCGCGCCCCATCCCCAAAATTCCACGCAGGGCGGTCGCCAAGGCGGTCGCTACCCTACAGAAAGCCCTTAAAGGCAAAACCCCAGTCCCGGCAACGCCCGCGGCTCCGCCGCCAAGAGACCCGGGCTTGGCCGGACCTTCCACCGGACCTTCCAAGGGCGCCCCCAGCCCTCTATTCCCGCCCACACCTTGCTCTGACATGGGCCCAACGCATCAACGCACCCACACCTGGCGCCGGCGGTACAGCCATGCCGGCGCTCTACAAATTTCCTCTACACGACGTAAAGCACCTAACTCTTACGGGCGAATACAACCTTCCTTCCCGTCGGACACAGCCAACCTGGTGCTCAACGACATAGCCAACCCCCAACACGGCGTCACCACCTCTGTCGAACGCCACAACGCGTCGGCAGCCATCCTCCACAACATCAAGAAGCACCCACATCACAGCCACCCCTACGGACTTCACTGTGAGATTCAGATGTGACATACGGGTGACGAAGCACTACCGTACCGGTACCACTATTATCCGTGAAAGCTGCTGCTGGTGGCGGCATGTCCATCCAGTTACGTGCGAGTACATCCGGCGTTATTGCCGGCGGGCGATAAATCCTTTTTGTAATCATTGTGGTAGTCGTACATGACGTGTGATGTGTTACATGGCACTGAAGTATAAGGTGCGAGGTTGTCCGTGTAGTACCGGGTAGTACCGGGTGGTACCGGGTAGTACGCGATATATTTATTAAGCCGGTACCGGGTATCTAGTACGAACCCGGGCGCGATGACGAGTCGTCATGTGGATAACTACGACTATTAGTACATGGGAGCGCAAATCGCAGCCGTACTATTCGGCTAGGGGCCTGCCCGCCGTCCGATCAAAGGTCATCAGACGGGCGGTTTGGCTGCCATGTTTTGCCAAAGAGTGCTCACGTTACATAAATATTCGCGAGGGGGAGGGCGGGGGCAGGCAGCGGTTTGCCGAAGAATGGTTGAATTACAATATTCGCGACAGCTGCCATCGTGGAATGTGGCCCGGGGGGGGGGGGGGGGGGGAGGCGGGCGGGCGTGGTCCCCCCCCCCCCCCCCCCCCCCCCCCCGCCGCCCGCCGCTCCCGCCGGGGGAGTGAGGGGAGGGGGGTAAGGGGGCGGGGGCTACTGCTTGTTCTTGTTCTTGCGTGCCCGGGGGACCTCCGCTTCGACGATCTCGCTGCCTCCGCCTCCGCCTCCGCCTCCGACTCCGCCTCCGACTCCGCGACCGTCAGTTTCTTACCTCGGCGCTTCTTCACTAGCCTCTTCCGCTTCTTGTCATCCGTCAGTGTCTTCACCACCCCGGGAGGCTGTGCCGTCGACGACGCCGCCATGAGCTTCCTTACCTTGGCGTCGGGACGCCCCCTGTGCCCAGACGCCCACAACAAGCCACAATCGTTTCGCCTTTAAGCGGCTGAGGATGCGGCCTCCTCGGCCACCACGAGTTGCGCCGCTGGCACTGTGGAAGCCTTGGCGTTGAGGTGGGCCTTACGGCGCTCCCGGACGAACCTGCGCGCGGCACAAGTTAGCCACGAGTGGGTGCGTGCTAATGTGGAGGGTGGAGTGTTTTGTTGCGCGCCCACCTTGTCACGCGTTTCCTCATGTCTTTCTCGTCCTCCTCGATGCCGGCGGCGCGGACACGCGAGACAACAAGGCTCGCCGCCCACTTTTGCCCGGGGGGGGCGAGGTCTGCCATGGCGCTGTGAGCGGTGAAGGGGGGGGGGGGGGGCGGCGGCCGAGGTGGAGAAACTAACACCTAGTCGACGACCGCCTTCCGCAGCAGTCAACGACACATCGGAGGCGAGGAGCAGCGCGCCACTACTATTTATATGCACGTATTGTCAAGAGCTAGTCGGTGCGGCATTGTGTCGGTGTAATTTCGCAATGTTTATTGTTGAAGTAGCACGGCGTAATGGATACGGCGAGTGAATCCGGGATAATATGTGCGGTAGGGCGCGCGTATATGTGCGCGACGAATGTGCGCGCGCAGCGTTGTGCGGCGGTGTGCGGCGGTGTGCGGCGGTGTGCACCGATGTTCATATAGTGTGAATATTATATCGGCCGTAGACGATCAGGTCTGGCAGCACCGCCCGTGCTTGTAAATAAGCGACAATGGATCTAGTCTCCCGCTAGTCTGTGCACCGCCAGTGCACTCCGCAAGCCTCGCCTCCATCCGCGTCGGAACCGGTAGTATGTGTTGTTGTGTGCGCACATCGTGACAACATTACACGGTGGCAATTGCAATTATTAGCGGTGGATAATGTGAAGGCGTTTTCGAAATCGACAGAGAATGAGGCGGTGCTGGCGGAGTGCATTGGCGGTGCATAGAATAGCGTGTTGCTGGGGTTTTGGCTGCATCGGACGCCGTATTCCCACCCATCCGGCACGGAATGTCCGGTTTTCACACATTTGTGTGTTAATATAGTGTGAATATTACGTACGCGTCTTTTACGCCGGGTGGATGGGCATCCGGCGTCCGATGCACCCCAATTATTTGCAGCACGCTACTCTACGCACCCCCAACGCACTCCGCAAGCCTCGCCTCCATCCGCGTCGGAACCGGTAGTAGGTGTTGTTGTGTGCGCACATCGTGACAACATTACACGGTGGCAATTGCAATTATTAGCGGTGGATAATGTGAAGGCGTTTTCGAAATCGACAGAGAATGAGGCGGTGCTGGCGGAGTGCATTGGCGGTGCATAGAATAGCGTGTTGCTGGGGTTTTGGCTGCATCGGACGCCGTATTCCCACCCATCCGGCACGGAATGTCCGGTTTTCACACATTTGTGTGTTAATATAGTGTGAATATTACGCGTCTTTTACGCCGGGTGGATGGGCATCCGGCGTCCGATGCACCCCGAATCTCACCAACACGCTACTCTACGCACGCCCAACGCACTCCGCCAGCCCCGCCTCTTTCCGCGCAGGTCCTACGTTCCATTGTATGTATATACATACGTACATGTACTGCTCCGAAACCAGCCCAAACTTAATGAGTGCACAAGTGTAAATGGGGGGGGGGGGGGGGGGGGGGGGGATGTGGCGGCGGGGCATCCACTCACACATACCCCGGCGATGCATGACATATATTACATGCCGTGGCGGGTCGGCGGGCCGACCCGGCGGGGGGGGGGGGGGGGGGGGGGGGGGTCTATTCAACTACACGTGCGACAGTGTCGTTTCGTGGAGCAGTATATGTGCCCGGCCTCATTTATACCGCCCCCTACCTGCGCTGCATGGTCCACCCCTACGAATTACTTAGCACAAACCGCCATTACTTAATAGGAACCTAGCACAGCCAGGCTTATATGCCCGCTTTGCCGATCAACTTCTACGCACTTTCCGTCCCTCAACCGCCGGACATGAGGGTTAAGCCGCCAGCCTCGGCAGTTGCTTAGCCAGACTTGGCATCCCGTACCGTGTCCATGGCTTCGCAGCTCTGCCGCCGGCACACGCCGAGTCCGGCGCTTGCTGCCGCGGGGTTGCGCACGCATGCACGCACGGTAGTACGCCGCCGACGCCGCCACGCTTACTTCCACCACCTTCGCCAGCCGCAGCTTCGCACGCCGTTCCGCCGACATACGAAACGCACGAATCCCCCCCCCCCCCCCCCCCCCCCCCCCGTCCCCGCGTCATGTATAGTATATTCGAGGCGACTATGCGGGGCGCAGCACACGCCGCGGCGTGGGTCGGCGGAGCGGCATGCGGCGGGAGCCCTAATGGCCGGGCAGTATCGACACCCACACAAGCACCGCCGCTCACCTCCGACGCGGATGAACCGCCTCCCAAAGGAAACATGCCGGTTGGTGGTAAGCCCAGCAGGCGTGGGGTGCCGGCGCCGGTACTGGTGCGACGGAGCTGTCGCGTCAGGAACCGCACCGCATGTGGAGCAACACATGGCGGTGCCGGCCCCACCTATGTCTAGGGCCACCTCCTCACAACACCCGCCACGACGGCGTCGGCCACCGCCGACGGCGCCGTTGCGGGGGGGGGGGGGGACGCCCTGCGAGGCGACGATGATGCGCCTGCTGCGCCGCGTCAAGAGGCGGAGGAGGCCGTGGTCGAGGCGACTGATCGGGCTGAGGGGGTTGTTGAGGCGAGCGAGGCTGCGCTCGCGCCACCCGCCCCGCAGCCACCTGCGGGAAATGCCGACTTGCTCGTCGCCATGTTGACCGGATCACTACGAGCAGTGGCGGGAGGCGGCCACATGCACTATCATGTGCGTGTCCTGGCCGGACGCCCGTCATGCGTGGACTGCGGCCAACGGACGGACTGGGAGTGTTGTTGCGACGGCACCCCGGCTTTGTGCGGCCCCAAGTACCCATGCATGGCGACCCATCAGCGGGCAGTCCCCTGCTCGACCACGGCCACGGTGAGGGCGGAGTCCCGCCATGTCAGGGACGCGTTCCACGACGCGACTCGCGCCGCCGTGTGTGAGGCTTCCGAGAAGGCACGCGCGGCTGGTAGGGTGCGCAGGGTGAGGCGGCGGACGGCCCAGGAGCTGAAGGAGAGCGAGACATGCCGTCAGTGAGGTCGGGCGCAATGTCATTGGGTGGGGCACACGGACGTGTAACACTTGCACTTTGCGCGTACAGCTGGGTTACATCCAAGCGGTGTCACACTATGCAACCGGAAAGGCTGCGTTGCTACTGCAAACGATGCTACGCCTCAGTCGGTAGCAACCGCTGCCCCGCCTATCCCACAGCCGCTGCCCCCCCCCCCCCCCCCCCCCCCCTCGCGCACCGTCCTGCGACCTCGCGTGGATCCCCGCCACCAGCAGCTTGCACTTGCACTTTGCGCGTACTGCTGGGTTACATCCATGCTGCGTCACACTATGCAACCGGAAAGGCTGCGTTGCTACTGCAAACGATGCTACGCCTCAGTCGGTAGCAACCGCTGCCCCGCCTATCCCACAGCCGCTGCCCCCCCCCCCCCCCCCCCCCCCCCCTCGCGCACCGTCCTGCGACCTCGCGTGGATCCCCGCCACCAGCAGCTTGCACTTGCACTTTGCGCGTACTGCTGGGTTACATCCATGCTGCGTCACACTATGCAACCGGAAAGGCTGCGTTGCTACTGCAAACGATGCGACGCCTCACTCTGTAGCAACCGCTGCCGCGCCTATCCCACAGCCGCTGCCCTCCCCCCCCCCCCCCCCCCCCCCCCCCCCCCCCGCGCGCGGGATCCCCGCCATCAGCAGCTTGCACTTGCACTTTGCGCGTACTGCTGGGTTACATCCAGGCGGCGTCACACCGGAAAGGCTGCGTTGCTACTGCAAACGATGCTACGCCTCACTCGGTAGCAACCGCTGCCCCGCCCATCCCACTCGCGTTGGCGCCGCGCTGCCCCGGCCGCCGCGCCTTGGCGCCGCGCTGGGTATCGAGTCCTCCCCTCCCTAGTGAGCGCGTCCACCTGCGCCTTGCGCTCGGGGCCGTCCTCCTCCGTCACCACATTCTGCAACCCCCACCGCGTGACGAACCACGCAGCTCCTTGCATGCGCTTGTACATGTGCCCAAGCACCGCCAGTCGCGACACCGAACGCACCACCGCTGGGGACGCGAGCTCCTTCTCGGGCATGATCGCCTTCACCAGGGCCTCCTCGAACAGCGGACCGGCGTTAAGAATGGAAAACGTCTCCATGTGGTGCAAGCAGTCCTCCATGACCCAGCCGGACTGCACCGTCACCTTGCCTGACCCTGCAGTCATGGAGGGGAATGCCGTCACGCCCACGCCCACGCCCACGCCCGGGGGGGGGGGGGGGGGGGGTTACCTTTCGATTCTTGGACACTGCAAACGAAGGGCGCAACCCGCGTTCAAAGTTGCTGGGTATCGGGACTAAAGCCTGGCGCCGGTCTTCCTGCTTCATAGCTCGGAATCCAATGTGGCCCTGCACGGTGACAAATTTCCTCCAGAAGTCCCTTCCCAAGCCAAAAAAAAACAGGTGGAACGGCGCGAGGGGGAAGAGGTTGACCATGCTGACATAGCCCGGGACCACATGCACATGGCACACGCCATGGCAGCAAGTGTTCTGCTTGGCCTCCGCCAGCCGGGTTGTGTTGAACGCACGCCGGGCAAGGTGCGTGATTCACTGGACAAGTCATCGCCTTCATGGACGGTTACCAAGCGAGCATCCCCGTCCGCATCCACGGGGGGGTGCTCCTGGGCAGCCGCCATAGCCTCCACAACCTGCCACGCCGACCAGACGGGTGCGTGTGATTCCATACAACCGCAATTGAGTGGTGCCACCCGCACGCAGGCCGGGCCCACTCACCTCTGAACGCAGAAGGTCCACAATGTCACCGTCCTCGAAAACAGCGCGCCACTGGGTCGCCACGCCATAGTCCTCCAACACCCACTCGGTAACGACGCCGGTTATCACGCCGTAGTGCCATACTCCCCGGAACTTCTTGGCGATGATCTTCATGTAGAAGTCGCCGGGATCGCCTTCCCGTATCACGCCCTCATCGCGGGTTCCACGCCCGCCGGCGGCCACGCAGGCGCGTCGATGTCCATACCGTCTTCGCCAACGGGGTCCTCCCCCACGCCCATCACATCGTCCACCTTCGAGCCGCCGTCGTCCGAGACCGGCGCCGGCGGGCCGTTTCCGACGGCTGCAGCTACTCCTGCTGCCGCCCCTGTTGTTGTTGCTGCTGCTGCTGCCGCCCCTGCTGCTGCTGCTTGTGATAAGGCGGCCTTGCGGCGCAACTTAGCCGCACGCTTCAACGAGTGGCTA
Organism: Tetraselmis striata; assembly: GCA_006384855.1. NCBI lineage: Eukaryota > Viridiplantae > Chlorophyta > Chlorodendrophyceae > Chlorodendrales > Chlorodendraceae > Tetraselmis > Tetraselmis striata. The sequence continues at coordinate 41,878 of VCJN01002454.1, forward strand.
CAGTTCGGGAAGTTTAGGAAGTGCCGCTCTCGCGCCATCTTATCACATGTGCCCGTCACGTTGCCCCGGCAGTGCTTGCATGAGTACACGCCATCCTTCGACACACTCGCTATCCATCCCTTTGCCGGCATGCCTGCTGCCGCGCGCGGGGGGCGGGGGGTGGGGGCGGGGGGGGGGGGGGGGGGGGGTGAGAGTTGGGGTGGATGTAACCCACCACCGGCAGGCAACAGAGATGCGAGTGCGCGGCTGTCCGCGCTTGATTCAGCGGTGAGCGGCGGTGACCGTGAGGCGACCCCGTACTTCATGCGCGTGCTGGGGCGTTACACAATCATCAGCAGTTAGGGCGGCTGCATTAAAACGCGCACCTACGAACACCACCTACCGCCTACCACCTACCGTACCACCTACATCCGCCCACACCTCCGCCCGTCGTGCCGCACATCGCCGCACACCGCGGGATCAGCGATGTGCGGCGATGTGCAGTGAGTGCGTACATCCGCCCGTACTTAGCCCGGGTGCTCCGCGTCGGCGGGCGACACGCGAGCCCGCGTGCGCATATCAATTTGATGAAATTATGGAAACGAGAAATTCATATAGTACTTTACAGGTCGCGCGCGATAGTCGTCGCTACTGGGTATGAAATCCACGTCCCTCGTCCGTCCCGTATCGTCCCCGTATGTCGTCGTTCGTCACCAGTAGGGCACATTTACGTCACATCTGAATCTCACAGTGCGCGCGAAACATGACGGTACCGGTAACTTAACCTTAAAAACCGCAGCAGACTGTACGGCTTGCACTAGGACACGTAAATTGCTAGGAAACCTCATAAACATGTTAAGATTATTATAAACATGCAATCGAGTCTGGTTTTGCTAGATACACGCGGTTCGTTTACGACTGCGAGTGTGGGCCGTAGTCGGCAGGCGTGCCGAATAGACGAAGGCGGAAGACGACTGAGTTGTAGAAGGGTCTCGCGCCGAGAGGTTCAGGAACCTCGTTAGAGGCGCATGCGCAGACTGGACGCAGATGGGATATGTGGACGGCGCGAACATCGGCCCGACATAGGCCGATTGTGTCGCGAAGTCAAGGCGCCGTCCCCCAACGGTGCCATGCGTGCAGCAATTGCCGCGCTCCATCCGTTGCGGCACGCGACATGAATCGGAACTATAGGCCGGCAGAAGCGGGCATGTTGACGACGAGTGCCCGGCATAGTGGCACTGGTAGGGCGATTACGAGTTGCGCGTGTGCGTACAACCAAATTGAAGTACGGTACGTTATTACACAAAACGCGACGGTAGCTGTGTTGGCACCTGTACCGGCGGCGTACGTTACATGGGGTGGACACGTGGCCCCGCGCGACCGCCGCTGCCATCACCAATGGCGGTCGTCTCGCCGCCTCGCATGAGGGCCCGCACCTCAAAGGCACAGCGCAAAAGGGGGCGGCCACATGGGGTCCAGTGTAGCCGTGCCGTACTGGTTCTAATGTGTGGGGCTAACGGGGGCGGTTGCCGGCGATGTCGCAGAAGACCCGCCGACTCGGTAGGCAGTTGTCGGCGTGGGTCTCGCATCACAGAGTGTGGCGAGGTGGACGCCGTTGCTGCACCATCGATAGCTGCCGACCACCTCACACGCCGCAGACCTACTACGACGCCACGAAATGCATAGATCTCGTTAAGTGGCGGGGCTGCCCCCCCGCGGGCAGATCGTGTTGACAAAGGTGGGATGCCGTGACGTCGGGAACGGGTTGGCCGGCGTAGAGGCTCTGCCAGCCTACGCCGGCTCGTAACGATGCCAGTGTCGCCGGGCCGAGGGTAATATGACGAGACGGCTGCAGCTGCTGCACTTGCGCCGGCCGCCGAAGCTCCAAACCCGGAGTCGGACAGAGGTAGTTACGGTTACCACGAGACGTCGAGCATGCCATGTGGGAAAGCTGCCCCCCCGGCGGGCAACTGCAAGTTGTCGTGGTCCTTGTCACGACGACGTTGCAATAGGAGGCGTCGGAGACGCGCCGGACCGAGCCGCGCAGACGCACCCCACTGCGACCACAACAAACGTTGCTGCGGCACGGTTAGGGCGAGGGCAACGACCTCTCTCAAAACACATGCGCATGAGCGGCGCCATTCCCGTAACGGACCAATAACGCGGGTAGTAGTTTCGGAAAACCACAACGTGTAACGACCATCGATGCCACGACGCCATGCTGCGAGGACATGCGGACCGGGTTAAAGTGTCTTGCAAGACGGCAACCGGGCGTCCTCCTCCGTCCACTTTGATTTGTTGCGGTAGCGTGTTTATCGTCGTTGACAATCGTGATGAGTAGCGGCCATGGTACCGAGCGCGCCAACCTCACCTAACCTCAAAAGTTGAATTCTACGAGAGGGTGCTGAACGGCGGGAGCCCACGAAAGCCAGTAATGCGACTCGGCTTCGAGGTTTAACCCCCTCCCCAACGGTTTAACCCTTAGCGCTCCAATTCCTTACCGTGCGCATCGCCATCCGAAAACGTCATCCCAGTTGCAAAGCGTGGGTAAAAACGGAAAAGGACTTCGGGCGCAGGAGTCGGGAAACCCACACTACCGAGGGGTTGTCTACCGCAGCCGATGATGTAACGCATGTGCGTGGCATGATGACTTAAACCGGTGCGGACTTTATCAGCCTCTGCGACCCTACCTAGCGCGCACAAGCACGCAAACTCGCTGCCGGAGGCAACGCAGCATGGGAAGTTGGCATGCGAGCTGCCGGTGGATGATGTCCTAAGTGGCACCCCGGCCGGGAGCGCAGGGCTCGCGGGCGATGGCGATGGGGCAGCCCGTAGTGAATCCTAATGGTTACGGTAGACTTACCTGGCTGTTGGTCGTTGAAGAATCCATAATCGTACGGTAAAGAACCCCAAAGAACAGCCTGAGAACCGCACCGCGGCTTAGGCCGCCGTCGGATCGTCCGAGGGTCCTCAAACCTACAGCTGGGTAATCCGGCTATGCTGATGCGGTGCTATGGCGCAGTTTTAATTCATAGCAAGACCGTGGCAAGGCTCATAAGGATTATATGACAGTACCTGTAGCGATGGTAGCGAGTAAACGTCCTTTATTATTATTCATATTCATAATCGCGCGCAAGCAATTAATAAACAATAAGGGCGGGCTACAGATTTACCCGTCGCTATAGTAGTCGCTACTGCATATCATCAGGTCATCAAATTCGCTGCGACTCTTGAGGCTGATGTGCCCGATCCACCTGGTACCGTACCAATAGCGCCCCCCCGTTCCACAAGTTTGCTGTCCGCCTTCCGCCATGGTCGCCGCAGGGCTCTCACCCGCGCGCATACACACAACGGCGTTGCTCCGGCGTGAGCGCGCACGACCTGACGGTGGTTGGGGCGTGGGCGCGCCAGGTCGGACAGCACGACCCACCACATACAGCATTTCTCGAAAGGCGGTATCGTCGGCAGAGCAACAGTCGCAGATACGTCCTCAGGGTGTGGTGTGGCTTGTTGTGGACTCATAGGGTTTTTGCTGCCAGAAGGCGGGCGTAGTGGGGAGGAAAGGGGGGACGGCGGCGGCAAGGTCCCGCGGGGGGGGGGGGGGGGGGGGGGGGGGGGTCTGACGAATTCGTTCGTGCTCCGCGGATGCCGTGGGCCGTCTGGAAGGTGGCACCAAGCGCAGGTGGTGCCGCAAGTGCTTCGCTCGCTGAGCCGCCTAGGGGAATTTAAGGTAAAACCCCGGCTAGGGCTGGGGTATAGACTTTGGTGCCGAATCATATACATGTGGCAGTGAGGTGCACGAGAGCGCGTCCGCGGCTGCAAGCACTGCCTGCCTATGGCAAGGCCAGCCTGTGCGCAACAGCACTGCCTTGTAGCACTGCATGCGTTGTGGCCTGGGCGTCTCAGTCGCCCCGCTGCCCCCATAGCGCCGCCCCGGGGACTTAGCGGTTTATAGAGGACTCATGAATATGTCGCCAGATGTACCGACTACATATTGACCCATTCTGGCGTCATCCATGCCGAGGTTCTACAAGCAGGAGCTGCCGGGTGCGGCGACTGTTGCTGAGCGCAGCTTGCTGGAGTTAGGTGTTGCTGGCGGCAGGGGCAACAATATTGGCGCGGGTGGGAGCGCTTGAGTGCTTCGCGTGTGGATTGTGATAAGGATACGTTGATGTTGCTTAGGTAAAACCATTCATGGCGCTTGCTGGTTTGGCCCGTTCGGTTGGCCGCCGCCCTCCACCTAGTCAAACCTGTTGCATATGTGCGCGATGCGTGCGTGCCCGCCTCATATGCACCGCTTTCACCCTCCATCATTGGGCATACAGTTGGGTCACCGTGTCAATGGTCAGTGTTGCTAAATTATATGCATGGCTACCTAGATTGTAATGTCCTTTGTTGCTGCTAGATCCATTGCAAGCTTCTGGAGACTGCGCTTTCCCCTCTTATTATCGAGAGCAACAGCGAGGGTCTGACCATCATCAACTCTACCGCGGTAGTTGGAATCTGACATGATCTCTTGGATTATCACTTGGCGGTAGTAGAAGTAGCTTCGGCCGTTTCGCTTTTTCCATGCATGGAACATGGGGTAGTCATCCGCCCTACCCTCCAGAAGCATTGATGCCACCGGGTGTTTGCGGACCTTGTTCCCATTGCCACATCACACCCACCCATCCATTCAATGGCAAAGGATGCACACTGTAGCATCCCATACTGATTGCGGCTTATGCCAGTCAGCAGCATTCGCCTGCTCATGTTGGGGCTTTTGGTACCCCCCCCCCCCCCCCCCCCCCCCCCCCCCCCCCCCGCGCGGCCAAACCGTCACTTGCGTTTTTGGACCCCATCTGATGTGTTCATTATGCTTATGTTTGCGCCCATGTTGGCGCTGACATTCTGTTCTGGCCTTGGGGCCCTCAGTCGCCCCGCTGCTCCCTCAGCGGGTTTACATGGGATTCATGAATATATCTCCAGACTTTCGGAAGATTTATTGACACATTTTGGCGTCATCCATGCTGAGGATATACAAGCTGGACCTGCCTCCTGCAGCGAGCGTTGATGACCGTAGCTTGCTGGAGTTTGGTGCTGCTGGCGGCATGGGCAACAACATGGGCGCGGGTGATTGCCGTGGGAGCGCTCAAGTGCTAACCTTCGGGTGTAGATGGTGATAAGAGGCGTTGATATTGCATATATAAAACCCGTGTAATAATTCAGGGCGCTAGTAACTGGCGGAGCTGGGCGGTAGTGGGAGCGCCTGCACCACGCACACAAGGGAAGTTGAGATTGTTGCCGTCAAGTGGCCACGATCCTGCCAAATCTTTCCAGCCTCCGCATGCACGCGCGCTTGCAGTGGGCGAGCTGATTGCACCGTGCACCAGGTGCACCGCTTTCATCCCCCGTCACTGGGCTTACAGTGGGAGCACCGTGGAAATGGTCAGTGTTGTAGAATTACATGCATCGCTTTCTAGATAGTACCCTACTTTGTTGCTGCTAGATCTATTCACAGCTTCTAGAGACTGCGTTCTGCGCTCTGAAACCTTTTGCCTCATGAGTTGTTGGTTGGGAGTTTGCCCTGCATGGCAAGTATCTCCTTCACCTCGGCAGCGTCATTCTCCTTGCGCGGGCGACATGACGGCGCCGGAATTGCATATATCACTGGTTCCTGGCATCGGCAGAGGTCGGGCAAATTATAACTAAAAAACTAATAAAAATCATTGGGCGGGAAAAACGAAAAACAATATCATATAAAAACAATATCACGGTTATTGTGAGTGTGGGTTTTTTTTGGGGGGGGGGGGGTTATTTTTCCAGACAACCGAAGTAACCTATGGTATCCCAGGTGTCGCAAAAATTACCTCATCTTCGGCAGCATGCAGGTGCCCGGGCTCGTCGAGACCGTTCTCCACGCGATCAGCCCGTGTGAGAGCGGGAGAGCCGGCGGCGGCCGAACCGGGGTGCACCGTGACACAGGGCAAATGGCGCCACGGCGAGCCGGGCCGCCTAGCTGTTAGGTGATGCGCTCACGATGGCGGCGGGCTTGAAGAGTTCCATACGAGCAAGAGGGGAAGGAGTACCGCGCTATCGTGCGGCGCCGGTCAAACTATGTTTTCTTGCTGGGCGGTTCTCTACAGTGAGCTCCTCGACGACCGATGCCGGCGACAGGGTTCGCTCCCGCTCGCATGCAGGGCGCCGCTTCGGACGACCATTTGCGCACCCGCGCCGATGGATGATGAGCCCTACAGCATACACGCGGCGACTACCCGTAGGTACCTGTAGCGTCTTCTCGTAATACGTGTTAACCTCGTAAGAATTAATCCTTTGTCGCTATGGATTGCATGCAACATAGCCCGTACATGGGCGCCTGCGCGCTGTGGCGGGATCTGGACAAATGTGTTGAAGCTATGATGGTACGGGTTGTTCATCCCGCTCCGCCGGCCCAGCCGCGACACATCATATAAAGTACTGCTCGCCGGCTCTGACCGGCGGCGAGTTCTTTGGAGTGTACGTCCGGGCTCTTTGGGGGGGAAGAACGCCGGGCTACGCCGCAGCCCGGCGGATTCGGCCGCCGGCTGTGTACGGGATAGGAGGTTCTCGGGCCCGGTATGCCGTTCTCGGGGTTCTCAAGAACTCAGGTAAGGATATGTACCACACAAATCCCCATGTGGGTACCGCCCAGTGCCTGGTACGTTTTGCGCAGTATCCTTTCAGTTGGTGCTTTTACGCACGCATCGGATCCGGGTTCCATCCCGCGGAGAAACATATGATAAGGATTATGGTCGCTAACATTATACGAGCTAGCAGCAGTAGTAAGGCGATATCAGAAACATATATATACTTAATACATACATATATCACATATAGAAACATGTAATATCAATAAACATGTAATATGATATGATATGATATGATATCCCGCAATGTTGGACGACCCGGCCAATGCGGATCGCCACCGAATCCAAGCCGAAACGTTGCTGGAAGAGGTCCTCCATCCTAGGGGGGGCGGGGGCGGGGGGGGGGGGGGGGGGGGGGGTGGAGTGTAAGGATATGTACCACACAAATCCCCATATGTGGGTACCCAGTGCCTGGTGCGTTCTGCGCGGTATCCTTACAGCCTGCCAGGGCTACTGCTGACATCGTCGTCATACACCCCTAAACACTTACTACCTCGCGCGTACCCCATACACTACCGGTACTTGCCTGGCACTCGTACCACGAGTACGACGGGGGGCGACTCCCCTCGGCCCCTACAACGACCCCCCCCACCCCCGCGCCCCCCCCCCCCCCCCCCCCCCGCCGCCCCCGGCGCGCAGGCCCGCCCGCGCAGCAGTGTGGATAAGGTCAGTGAAAAGGTGATCTGGTTTAGGACCCCAAAATGGCCAAATCCGAGCGGGGGGGGGGGGGGGGGGGTAGTTGAGGGGTTCAATAAAAAATACAGGAATTTTATTGTGTAGCCAATACCATAATGGCAACACTTGCCACGGTTCCCACACTTGGAAACCGTTTGGGCATATGCTTTTTTTTCCCGCCGGAGCTGCCGTCGCCATCATGTCGTGGCATGCAGATGCCCATGTACCCATTGATGCGTCGTTATCAGCGGCAAACAACTTGAAATGGGGTTGGCGGTGTGCAGCGTGCGCCGCTCATTGGTCATCGCGCCTTGCGTTGCTAGCGGAATACGACGCGGTGTTTGCCGAGTGTGATTCAAATCTGTATATTATCAATATGACCATTTTAGCAATTAGGGGGCTGCATTTGCCATCATTGCCGCCCATGACCGGGCATGCCGCCGTAAGGTGCTGGCCCCACCGGGGGTAAACCACGCTATTAAAGAACTGCCAAGACGAACTAAGAACTGCCAGCGCATACCAAGGCTGTCGGGTCGATGTAGTCAATCACGACGACGCACAACACAGTAGCCCAACGCCTAGCACCCACCGAAGTGCTTGATCTTCTTTATGAGAACGCCGATGGCGTATGGTACAGTAGCGGCGCTTGGTTGCGCAACGAGTGCGATGCCCACATGATTGAAGCTTTCGGGAGGTTGCTCGCCAAACTCTTGGCGCCCGCCGCCGGGTAGTAGTGGCCCACCGGAGCGAAGGATCACGGGTGCGGCACGCCCGGCGCACTACCCTCACCTCCACGTGGTGGGCGCTGGTAACCCCTAAGACCCGTGCCCGGCTGGGTAGTGCGGCAGAGGGCGGAGTGGGATGGCCGGTTGTGGCGGGTCCTTGGATCTTGCGATGACGGGGAAGCCCTACGGGGGGCTTTTAGAATAATACTCATAGTCCCGGTAGCGCATGCTGGCGCCGCCGGGCAGCAACCTTGTACGGGGGGCTGCCTAAAAGTAATTCATGTACGACCTCGGCCTTGCATCGACCTCTCCGAGATCCGCCTATCTAGGGGTGTGGGGGGGGGGGGGGGGGGGGGGGGGTATGTATGATTCGGACGGGACAGCCTACTCTCGAGGGCTGTTCGAAATAAAATATATAGTGTTCTCATACCTCGGTACGACTTTGCAGAAGATTTGGCGTAGCCCCCACCCGTATGTGTTCCACTTGTGAATCACTCAAATCCCGGCCTAGTACAACGGAGTGTTCGGCGGCGCCCTGCGGCCAACCCGTTCGGAACACCCGGGAAACCATGAGCCGTCCCGTGAGAACGGGCGAGGGCGGCGAGCGCGAGGAGATAGGAGCCCGGCACTTAGAGGCGGGGCGGGCGTTCGGGGGCGGACAGGCCAGGGCATGGTAGCGAGTCAAGGGCCGGGAGACATGAGCCGGAGTGCCCTGAGGGAATCGCAGCCATGCAACGAGAGGAGTCAGCTGGCGGTCAACTCGGTCCGACCCTGCTTAGTTGGACGGGCGGCTACGACGACGGGGCGCGATGCGGAGGTGAGCGGCGAGCGGGTGAGCAAGATCGGCCTGCCGACCACGGAGCGACGACACGAGGACGAGGGGGAAGGGGCGGGGGGGGGGGGGAGGGGGGTTGGTGCCTGACTTCCCCCCTCCAGACCCCCTTGGGGATCTTACCGCAAGAGCTCAGGCGGGCAAGATGGAGGCAGTATCGGCGGACCGCGGCCGCGAGGCCGGCGGACCGCCACAGCCGGCGTGGTGGGGCGATCAACGCCGCGACCTGGGGGATATTTTCAGCGATGGCGGCAGGTGGAGCCAAGACGCACGACTACCGAAGATTGCGCGGTGCCGGTGCATACAATGTACATGAAAACATTTTCATGGGCGGAGTGAGTACTGCATTCGTAATCCCCGTGATGCCAATTAGCGGCAGTCGCTTGTACTGTCGACTACCCGTAGTTATCCGAAAATAACACAGCTGCTAATCACGTGTTGGAAGGAGGCGGGGCTTGGGAAACGAAAGAAGACGGCCGGAAGCTTGAGCTGTAATTGCACTATATACGTGTTCCCTACTATGGTTAGAGATGCCATGCCCTAATAACAACTGAGTATGGGCGGCGGAGGTTAGCAAACTAGCAAGTTGTAGTTAAATTTCAATTTCCCAAACTCTTATGTCACGACATGAAGTCAAGCCGTGAAGATTTCTGATTCCACTTAGCCATCGGCTCGCTACGGGGTATCAGCCGCTGAGCCAGCGGCAACCCGCGTTAGCCACTGTAGCCGGCACATGCGCAGCATCAAATATCGCAACAAGGCCGCGATCCAGGGTTGCGCCTATGTCGGAATGCGGCATTGCAACATTATTTTCGCGCTCACGCCCACGCTGGCCCTTGCGTGTACAACGGCACAACGAAAGAGAGCCATATATGGCGTAACGATGATAAAATCGCCCTCAGCACACTGCACGCCCGCCTTGCCATGCTCGTAGAACACGTACATGCAGAGCACCGAGACCGACCCGCGCGGATCAGCGCGATACGGACATGCTGATTGGGACCCCACGAGCTGCCCAGCTGCTCCATCGCGCAATCGCTCCGCTAAGTGAATAACTTGACCATCTGGTCTACCGGCGCATGGGTGCGGGCCCCAGGTGGGTCCTTCTCTACCTGCAATGCCGCCACATTACACCCTTCCTCATCTTGGCGATGGGGTCGCCCTAGGCCGCAGGGCGCCACGCCATGATAGCAGTAGAAGCCGGTCGATCGCCGACATGTGTGGTGCAAGCTCTTTGCCTTGACCGTGCCTCGCAGTCCATGCCACGCTTTTACCGAGCGATGGTTAGACACGGTGGCACCCAAGGGGGCACACCCTGCTCTTGCAGAACCGGAAAGAGCGGCTTGATTGCGCTGGCCGTATGTCTCGGCCGGTGTCCTTGGACCAGGCCGAGGTAAAACATATCCAACGCCGTTTCGCCAAGCCAATCGGTGCCTAACACGGGCTGGCAGTGTCCGCCCACGGGTTGGTGCCACCGGGCTCAATGTCCAGATACTACTTATGCATAAGAGGCGCGCGCCCCGCGCGCGGAGCGCAAAACGGTCAAGCCTTGTACGGGGGGAAACGCGTCGTGGCAGCGCTCAAAGCGCCACGGCGCAAGTGCAGCGAGGCCGGAACGGCACCCAAAAGATGCTCACGGCCCAACGCGGCGCCCCCAACATACCGCGTGTTGCCTTGCGCCCCGGCTTTTCCAAAGCTTGGGGCGTGACGGCACCCCCGCTCGGCCACGGCCATCTCGGTGAGTGCATGGTGCCACACCTTGCCCTCCCACCGGGGAGTCACGACGACGGTGGCGTCGGCTCTGCCCTTCCTTAGCTTATGCACCAAGTCGGGCAGGAGCGGCCAAGGCGGGTTGCAGTTCTCGTCCGCCCGCCAGCTCGTATCGGACAAGTGAAGGGAGTCCACCGCCTCGTTATAGCCTGGATCCAAGCAACCACGCCGCGTTGTAGCGGGGTAGCATCGTTATTGAGGCGACGCGATGCGGTCGACGAAGTGGGGCCTTAACTCGGCCTCGAGCTCCGAGAAGAGCCCAAGAGCATGGGTTTTAAGTGCGAATCGTCGCATTTCAGGTGCCGGCTCAGGCTGTCCGCCCACACATTGGTGGCCGACCGGATGTACCGCGCCCTAGCATATATGCCGTTGCTACTCAGCAAGGTGAACCAGAGCCGGCGCGGCTTCGCCATCATATCCGGCGGGGACTAGGAGATGAGCTCGGCGAGGACGCTTGCACACCGCTTGGTTGGCCTCTTGCAACAACACGCGGCGATCGGCGAGGTGCGGCATGAAGGACTCCACCGCCAGCCAAACGGCCTTGAGCTCATCCTTCCATGTGTTGTGTTGCCGCTCGTCCCCCGGCCTCAAAAAGCCTCGCGCCTTGAGGTGGCCGTTCAGCACCACCTCCCCACCCGTAGCCCGACCTATCGCAGTGGATGTGTACAGTCTCGACCGACTCGACGGACCGGTGGATGGGGTTGCCGTTGGTCTGAGCGGGCACCTATGTGCACCACTGCATGTGCCGACGAAGCTGCAGCGCCGTCCGAACGCGGCTGCCACTCTTGGAGCTCACGACTTCGTGGAGCTCCCGCAAGCAGAAGCGGATGGCCGGAATTTCCGTGCCCGGCCCCGCCAGGGGACTGCAACTATCGGACGGGACAGGCAAGCCGCGCGTTGCGGGCGGCCCGCTGCAGCAGATGCTTGGCATGCTGCGACAACGTCGCTTGCTTGGCCTCCGGGGCTTAAGACAAATAACCCCGTAGCCGTATCAATGTCTACACTACAGGTGCTTGCCCGTATTGGACGGGCTCCCACATCCCCTTCTTGGGGTTGCGTTGCAGGCCCCAACCGTCCAAAGATCGGCGACGCGCTGGTGGAGTCTAGCGCCTCCGAGCCCGACCAGGCGAACAACGAAAAGTCGTTTCCACGCACGGGAAGATACGTGCTCCCCGCCAAGACGCCCCCTCCGGAGCGGGCACGTTTCCAGCCGGCGTAGTGCGTGTAGCGGGGATGAGCGCAGGGTGCCGCACAAACGTCATGGCGAAGATGACGAAGTCGTTAGGGCTCAGCGACAACCCCATCTATCGGTAGCCCGCAAAGCCGGTACAGTCGCCACGGATAATGACTGTGAAGTAGTCTCGGTCGGTGGCCGCGATGCCCAAGGCGTAGGAGCCGTCTTGAATGTCGAAGGAGAACATGTAGTCCCCTTTTTTGGTTAGAACTCTCCATATGAGGGCGCTTCCGAGCGAAGCAGGTGTTGAACACTCGTCGGTCGATGATGAACCGCAACAACGCCGGGCTTCGGTACGAAGAAGGCAAGCGACACCCACCACGCGCACGTTGATCGCTCCCACGCGCCGGCTGCCGTGAAGCGATGCAGCTCGGAGTAGAGGGACTTGAATGGTAATCTGGGGTTGCGTCATGGAGGGAGACGCCTTTGTGGTTGAATCTTGGGGGTGGCCCGACCGTTGCGGAAAGGTACTCCTACGCCCTCCCGGATCCAGTTGTGCACTTGCGCGCTCGCGCCGATGTCTCGCAATCGCCGCCAGCTCCGACTCACGCGGTGTCCCAAAAAAGTTTGAGCCGGGGGTGCAGCTGTCGGGACGGCGTGCCACACCGTCATCCGTTGGCCCTGCCCTTCCCGCCCTTGTCGTTCTTGTTTTTGGCCTCGGCCTCACGGCGCTCCCGCTCAAACTTCTCGCGCGCCGTCTCGCCCTTGGCCTTCCACGGGCGGCGGTGTCGGGATCCTCCTCCCGCTCCTTCTGCAACGGTGCCGGTAGGTGCATGGATCAGCGAGGCCGACCTCTAAGCGCTTGTCTTCGAGGGCGGCGAGGAGGCCGTCGACGACTTCTGCGGATCGCTCGTGCTTGGCGGGGTCGAAGATGCGGGAGTAGATGAGGCGCTCCGCGACTTGCTCTTCGCCGGTGAGTGCGTTCTTGGCCTTGAAGCGGCGTCGGTCACGGCCTCGTGCGTACGTGACCATGGCCTCGTGCGCGTCGCCCACTGCCGCACACGTGCGAAACGCAGTGTCGATGAGTAACTCGACGGCGTCCTTATTCTTGGTGCGGGTGGTGGCGTCGGGCCGCGCCCGCCCGAAGCGTTGCCATAGTTGTTGTTGACGCCGACTCCGCCGCCTCGTGGAAAAGGCCATAGCGCATGACGTGTCGGTACCCGTGAGGTCCCGGGGATGCCGTCCTGTTCGCCTAAGTGAAGTAGAGGTCCGCCTCGTCGCGCCGGGGCTTGAAAAGGCTGAGGCTTCACACGACAAAAAGGGGTGAGGATGTCGTGGTAGGCGCGGGGTACGTCGTGTACCCAATCGCGGGCGGGGCGATGAATTCGCCGCAGCCGTCACCGTCTTCGTCCTCCGTCGCAGGAGCTGCTACCCGGGCGTCGTGCACCGGGTCGTTACCACCACCCGCGCCCTCGTATTGATTCGACCCGAGAAGTTCGCCCGTCGTCGTCGGTCGCATGATTGGCTCGTTGCTGGTTGATCTCCTCATGTTTGTCTAGCAACCGGGTCGATAGGCCTGTCGAACCGGAGTTTCAGCGCTTAATAATATACTCATAAGCGTTGCCTCGGCGGTCGCCTGCTCCACCGGCTCCGAAGTCTTGCCGTGGGATTTTCTGTGGACTGGTCGTTCGATCGAGGAGCCTTCATTATACCGCCCGCCATCGTAGCTGGGACGTGTAGCACTACGCTTGATGTCTGGGCCGTAATGTAGTCGTACACCTCGGAACAGGTCGGAATAATTATAATCGCCCGTCGTGATTTCGCAAAGATCGTATCAGACGATATACATACGTTGTGCACGCGAAAACCCAAGGCTTTTGGAGTCGGGGGATGGAGTAGTCTGACATTAAAAGCGATAGCCGCGGTGTTTATCGCCTTTGATTATTGGCGCCGCGGGTGGGCGCGCGGAATTCTTGCCGGCCGCCACTGCATCGGCGATTCCTTGGGCCCGCGGGCGCTGCCTCTCTTCGCGGCGGTGGATTTCGGCGGGCTTCGGCTTTTGCCACTGCCGGATTCTTCCCCCCGCCAGCTTTGCCGCCCTTCGTGCTAGGGGGAAGAGTCAGCCTCCTGCTCCTCCTCCTCCACATTAGCAGCCGCTGCGTCCGCGGCCTTGGCGGCCGCAGTCACAGCGCTCGCGTTGTGGCGGATGCTCTTCGAGCCGGCCGTGGTCAGCGCTGCATGTAGCTCCACGATCGCGTGGCTCGGCCTGTTAGTCGCATCGGCGAGCGGCAACGCAACGCGCGACTTGGGCGGCCGGGAGGATACATCCGACACGCGCACAACCCCTCTACTAGGGGGCGGTACTGCGGGGCGTGGCGCGTGCGCGCAGGGGGGGGGGGGGGGGGGTAAATGCTTATGATGAACGCGCGGGTAGGCGTCGGAGTACCGCAGGAACCCAAAGGCGCACCTGACTCGGCCACCGGGAGTAACCTCGCAGACGTCTTCACCTCGGTACATAGGGCATTTGGCGGAGGGATGTTGCCGTTCCTGTAGTGCTGGCCGAGGATGCCTCGTGCCAGGCCGTATTCGGCTGGACGCGAGAGGTGGGGCGGGATCGGTCAAACACGGCTGTAGTAATGTCTGCTGGTCAATAAAACCGCGCAGACGAGAGCAGCACTGCGCTTACCTGGCACTTCATCCAGCAGCGATCTCGCTACGCCGGTGTCGTTAGTCAGGAGGGATGTTGGCCCAGCAGAGGACACCGTTAATTCGCCCGTTGCCTCGTCGTCCGTCACAGTGAAGCCACAGCTGGCGAGCTCCGTCGTGTTGCCGTCCCACTCGGCGGTGTTAGGGGTGGTGCGCTCCGGTAGGTCAGCAACGTCGTAGCCGAGCTGAGATCCCGGGGTCTGCTGGGGTTGGACCCGGGAGGTGCAGCCAGGCTTGTTGCAGAAGAGCTGGTCAAGCAACCCCGCAGGGATGCGATCGCGCCTAGCCAAGCCACAGATTGGCACGGAGATACCCTCCGGCCGCAGCTTCTTCCCTAACGGAGTAGCCGGCTTCAGCATCAAACGCTTGCATCCTGACCTTGAGCGTACAGTGTCTATTAGGTGGAGAAGTTGCGGAGTGAGAGAGAGAGTGAGGGGTATCGAGCAGGCCTCGGACCTTTGGCGTTTGGCACACTGACCAGACCCCGAGCCACGCAGGCTGTTACGATGCAATCCTACTGCTGACAGCGGCGGGCACACACCTTGTCACGTCTGAATACTTAAATACGTTAATCTGGTCGTAATGCACCTGTAACCGCGACTTGCCACGGTATAGCCAGGCTGTAATCCAGTGGTACCCTGGCCGTAATGCATATGTTAAGATCCATGTGGACATGCGGTCCATGTGTACATGGAGCGGTCCATGTGGACATGGAGACTCCATTGACCCATGTCCACGATCGGCCCCTTACCATGTACACATGGAGCAATCCGGGTCATATCCGTGTGGACATAGGCCGTCTGTCGGCCCATGTCCACATGGGTCGACCCCATGTTAGCATGGAACGTCTGGTCGCGTCCCATGTTCAAATGGGCCCGCGCTGGGCCAAGCGCCAATCTGCACATAGCTCACGACGCACGGTGGCGGGTAAGGCGCTGTTCGGGGAGGCGCCGGATCGCGGTTACGACCCGGCCTTTGTACGGGCAGGTGCTGGTTGGCGCTGCGGCGCCCGCCATTAATTGAAATCGAATTAATTTCGCCTTAAAATGCGGACGAAAGCTTACCATATCACACATGGGCCGGATAGCATGGATCCATGTGTAAATGGTCCAAGTACCAGCGGCTTCTATGCGCACATGGCCGGTCTCCGTGTGTACATAGTCGTTTGTCGAGGGCAGTCCATGTTACATGGGTCAGCCAACGCCCCGTGTTCACATGGACCGTTTTCCGGTAAACTCCATGTGTACATGGTACGGGGCCCATGTGGACATGGGTCAATGGAGGCTCCATGTTCACATGACCGCTCCATGTACACATGGACCGCATGTCCACATGGATCTTAATACATAAATGAGAAGTGTGCTGCTGTGTACTTGACGCTGGTTTAGAAGCCCATGCGATTGTGTGCCGCTCCACGGCGGCAACATGCGGCCTAACTTTGCAGGCAAGTGAAATGTTTTTTTTTCAGTCAGCTTTGAGCACTCATTATTCCGCCCTCGCCCTCGCCCTCGCCATCGCCGTGCTGCTGCTGCCGCTGCCGCTGCTGCTGCACAGTGCTCACACTAATGGACAAGGTCGCAATGTAAAGATCAATTACTCTGTCTCTAATGCTGCTGGCAGCAACTAGCAGTGCAGTGTCATTGTGTGATATGTGCACCATATGTACTCATCTACATCACCCGCGGTCAGCCCATACTTGCTCAAGTGGTCTGTCACCCTATCGTGACTAGCGTGGTAGACACACCGCTTCTCGTCGATGTAGTCCAGCTCCACAGGGAACTCGTGATAACCCCAACAGCGGTCTGCACCCAGCGGCCCCCTGCTGCGCCATGCGCCTGTGCCAGCTGGTGTGCGGCGCGGCGCTCTTCTGGCTCATAGAGCTCGCACACAACCAAGGCGAGGGGGGCAGGGGATATGCAGTGGGAAACTTCCAGGATGTGCTGCACTAGCCCTATGGTGACTTCATTGTTGAAGCCCTCCACAGCAGCCCGGCTGTAGTGGCACAACATCAGGGCGCATGAGCTTATGAGAAGCGAGAGGCAGGGCATCAACCTGCACGTAAACGTCATCGACTCATATACCTGTCAGGGTGCACGTCATGCTTGCCGTAGCTGATGGCTGGCAGCCACTGCTTTGACAATGGCTTGTGAGGGCGCCGCGTTGTCTCCTTGTATGGATATGCCACCTGGCATTTCGAGCGTTGGAGACATATGTAATCTGGCGCTGCAGCAGTCTCTGCAAGGAATGGTTGGCTGAAGCAGGCGCGCGACGTGGGAAGCTCACCTTCACCCAATAATTCCGTTTTGCGCACTTCGTGCGAGTGTAGTTGACACCTGTAATCATGGCTGAAGTGCCACTGCCCACCTTGCACTGGCCATACAGTTGAAACCTGCGTAGCATGTTCGCATGTGTGCTTCACCAGCATGGTCACCAGCACACTTGCGTATACATACATACATACATACATACATACTTATAGGTGTGTACATACATATCACGCACAGCAGTGTCCAGCAGCAGGCGCACCATACCTCACATGCTCGGTGATGCCATCTATCTCTAGCCGGCTCCTCCACTGCTCGTCAGGCTGTATGCTGGCCGCTTCTATGTAGCGCTCCAGGACCCTGATGCGCTCCGGCCGCGTTGCTGCAGCTCCAGCGCTGCCTGGCTCCACGTCTGCGACGTGTGCCCCAGACGGTGAGTCATCAGACCTGCCTCGAAGCTGTGCGTCGTCCTCAGCATCATCTGCCACCTCGACCTGGCCTTACCGCAAGTAGTCCAGAACTGCGCTCTGTAGGTGATACCACATGACAGACATGTGACGGTGGCTGTGCAGGAGATCCCTACACAGTGTATCTGGTCAGCCTACAGTGGCAAGTGATACATATCAAACGGTCGCATGCAGCAACAGCATGAGAAGGCGAAGGGGCGTACCTTAGCACCAGTCACCGTCTCAGTGAACTGAAGGAAGTCCTCGCAGGTCCAGCTTGCACAGATCTTGTTCAGCATCTCCCGGATGGGCCTGCCAAAATCACGAGTGAGGTACAGCATACGCATCCTCTGGTCCATCAAGCCGATCCGGGGCTTCATTCCCTGCCACAGACATAATATCCTTAGCAAATATTGCAGTTGAAACTTGCATAGGGGGAGGCTGCATATGGGGCCGCCTGGGAGTGACGTACGGGCAGCGTGCCGACATGCTCTCAGAAGTCCTTCACTACACCAAGCAGAAACGCATGCGCCACAAGTAGCGGCCAGAAGTCCACGTAGCTGACGTGGGAGCCAGCGAACAAACAGCGACACACATGTCGTGCCAGCAACTGTGCTGCTGATTCGTCCGCGCTCCACCTCGCGGGCCAGAGAATGCATGTCGGCACTATTCATGACCCGCTCCCCAACGTAGCCTATGGGCGCCTCCGATATTGGCTTGCCCAGCGATGCATACCGCATTGTCTGTGGCACTGCATCATCGTGGCCTTCATTGTGCTCCTCCCCTTTGCGAAATCCGAAGTAGTACTTCCCTGTCGAGCCAGTCATGACACATGTCTGCACCGAAGCACCACAATAATCACGCAGGTAGACAAGACATGTATATGCTATGACACTGACGCACCTTTCCGTATACCCCTGCCCGTCCTGGCCTGCATCGGGCAGGAGGAGCAGCCCAACCATGAGCCAGTGGCCCCTCGCTTCATTGCCTTGAAGCGGTCTGGCATATCAGCAAGCACTGCACCAACGTACACCTATGCAACATAATGGCAGCATGCAACGCACATCAGCAGGGGGATACATATCAAGCAGCACGACAGCGAGCGAGATATATGTAAGTCATGCTGTACAACACGCCTCAATATATGTGACTCATGCACAGCATTGGGCAGCAAGTTCACGGCTTCACGCAGCGCAGTATGCACACTTACCCGATGGCGCAAAGCCCGCGTCGAACCTTCTGTGCCGGTCCGCCGCCTGGTGGGCTCTCCTCCACCAGATTCTGGACTACGAGCGCTCCTTCCTCGCTCTGAGTGCCGGCGATCTCCCTGCAGGTGTCCTCCCCGTAGATGTCGATGTCCTTGGGTGCAAAGGGGTGGGGATAATCAACACGACCTTCCTATTCTTACTCTCTCCTCAGTGGGATGATGGCTGGTCATGGCTCCTGACAAATTATTGACACATCAATGGGCTTTTCAGTACACATAAATACATGGTGACATCACAGGGCGGAGGGCAGCTTCATTGCCCCACCTGATGGCGAATATCCAGCAGGAATACGACTTGCTGGCGAAGAGCTCCATCCCATCAGCACACAGGCCGTAAACCGTTGCCCGGTGCGTGCACGCCTTCCAAGCAAAGCTTGGTACGGGTTCACGGTGGTCGCCTTCAGCGGAGGGGTTACCGCGCTGTCACGCTGATGCCGTGACGAGTCTTTGTTGGCACC
>VCJN01002455.1:0-82755 GCA_006384855.1 Tetraselmis striata
CAGAGTGGAATAGGCATGCCAGCGACCATGGTATGACTGCATAATTATATATTCATTCAGGCATGCTGCTGGCGCAGTGTGTCATGTTGTCCGAGTTTCAGACGTTTTAGCCTCCGATGACACCAGCCATGCGTGATGGGGGCTTTGGTGGCTGACACGAGTGTCTGTGATGCCGTCACAGGAGGGCAGCTCGGAGTGCCCGGAGGGCGACGTAGCGCAGCAGACCGCCCTCGCTGCGGAGCTCCTGCGCCTGCACCGGCCTGCGCCCATGGCGGCGTCATCCACAGGCGCCTCGGGCCTGCTGGAAGGGCTGCTGGCGGCACTGCAGCCGGCGTCCAGCCCAGCCTCCTTTGCGCCTATGCGCGCCGCGGCATTGCGCGCCGTCACGCGGGACCTGTACGCGGCCACGCGGGATGCGGAGCCCGCTCTTGCGGCCAAGCTGCTGATGGAGCTGATGAAGCTTGCGGCGCGTGATGCGGATGTGGAATGCCAGCGCTCGGCGCGCACTGCGCTGGGCGAGCTGCCTCTGGGCTCGGCCGACCTGGCGCCGCTGCTCGGCGGCTTGGCGCCCTCTGCCAGCTCGGGCGGTCGCAAGAAAGCCCGGACAACAGCTGCTGCATCAGGTGTTGTAGACGGGCCGCCACCCCCCTCCTGCATCCACACTATGGTGCAGCTTGCTGAGGTGATCACGGGCGTTGGGCGCTTAACTCAATGAAGATCTGCATTGGTTGGGAACGAGTGGTTATATCGATTTTGGCACTTTGCTTTGATTGCTTTTACCTGTGCTGCTTCTGACTGAGACTGGTGCGGTGCTCTCTGGGTGGCCGCACTCTGGTAGGTGAAGCGGCCGCCCTTAGCGGCGACGAGGAGCAGACCGTGTTTGTGCTGGAGCTGCTGCAGTGGAAGGCGATCGACAAGGGCGAGGCGCTGCTGCCGACGCTGGCCGGCCTGCTGAAGGCCAAGATCGATGCAGCGGAGCGCAGGGCTGCAGCCCAGGGGCTGGGGCCACAGGTGGGCGTGCGACCCATTTGCCTGCTCTGCATTGGATCTGTGTCAGATGCTGCCTGCCAGTAGGGTATCGATCCTGCACGCCAAACTACAGCTACCAGCTTCCTCACCCGCAGGGGTTGCCTGTTTGCCGCGCTCTTTGCTTTGCCCGCGCTGTCTACTGCCCGCGCTGACCGGCTAGCCCCGCATGCCCCATGGCCTGCAGGATGTGCAGAGCAGTAAGAAGGCGCAAGCAAAATCTGCTGTCGAGAAGGAGTATGCCAAGATGCTTGGGCTGGCTGGTGCGTCCACGCCCCAACATAATTGGCCCAGGTTAAAGTTGAACGAATGCATGCACCAGTAGAAACTGCTCAGGTGCACGACATTGCGAGGATGAAGGGGCTTGTTGGGTTTGTGTGATAGACCTTAAGGCTTGTCCGGCGATATCTAATCAGCCATTCCAAGGCAGCGCTCGGATTTGGTGTATTACTTTGTCTTTTTCATTGTGTATTGGTACGTCTGCGTGGGTATTGATGTTGCTTCTTGCGAGCAGCCAGTGTCGACACTGAGTGATCAATAATGCCGTGCTCTATGCGGTTGCAGAGGTTGTGAGTGCCTCCGGGAAGGAGGGGCCCATTGACTGCGCAGCCTCCTCCCCCCCCTGTTCCCTCTGTTTGCTGCAGGTGATGAGGAGGCTGATGAGGGAGACGACGCCGCTGAGGAGGCGCCCGCGTCCACAGCAGAGGCCGACGCCTCGTACATGCACCAGCTCCTCATGTCCTCCATCACTGCGCTCATTGCCGCGGCTGGCTCTGGCAGCGGCGCCGGGGAGGCGGTGGACGTGGACGTGGTGGTGCGCGCCATCGCGCTGACGGAGGACCCGGCGGAGCGTAACGCGGCGCTCCGGCTGCTCAGCTGTCTGGCCGAGGCAGCTCCCGAGGGCACGCTCAAGCACGTGCTCGAGGTTTGTGGGGCTCCGACTCTAGGCTGCCTGCTGGGCCAGTTCCCATGACATGCAAGAGCGCCGCACGTGCCGCTCTGTTGACTGCTCCACCTGCTGGTGCGCTGCAGGTCACCAACGCCGCCAAGAGCGCAGCCAGCTACGATGCCGAGACATGGGAGGCGGCGGCCGCCACCCTGGCCGCGGTGGTGCCTGCCTGGCTGGCCAGCGGGCGCAGCTTGGTGGAGCTACTCTCCAGTGCCGTCGGCATGCTGCCGGAGCTGGCTCCGACCCGCCGCGCCCCGCTGCTGCAAGCCATGCTCCGGGCGCTGCCGGCAGGTGTCCACCCTCCCTCCCCCAGCCGGCCCGGGGTCTTGCCGCAAAGCCGTGCCGCCCTCATGCAGCGCGGCGCACAGACCAACGGCCCGACGCCCGGTTAGCCCGCGACCTGTCACTCATATGACATACATTCATATTGTTGGGTGCCTTTGCTCTCCGCGTCTCTCCCCCCCCCCCCCCCCCCCCCCCCCCCGCTTTTTTCCCTTAGCGATTCTTTATCTGCTGCATGTC
Source organism: Tetraselmis striata (assembly GCA_006384855.1). Taxonomy (NCBI): domain Eukaryota; kingdom Viridiplantae; phylum Chlorophyta; class Chlorodendrophyceae; order Chlorodendrales; family Chlorodendraceae; genus Tetraselmis; species Tetraselmis striata. Next base: position 2,498 of record VCJN01002455.1, read on the forward strand.
CATCAACGCTTCCTCTGTGCAGGTTAATTGTCTCTTGTAGCCCCCTCCCCCCCTCCCCCCCTCCCGCCTTGGCATAATTAGCCCTCTGGCATTCGGTGCTTCTTGCACCAGTGGGCTCATCGCATCCATGCTTATCCGCGTCTGACTCTGCCCCGGATGCGCTGGGCAGCTATTGTGGCAGCATCTGACTCAGATTCCGGTGTTGCTCCCCGTGGCAGAGCACACCACCGAGGGTCTCGCGGCGATGCTCCTGCTGCTGCTCCAGAAGCTGGTGAAGGCGAGGCAGGACGCAGCGCCAGAGGACACCACAATGGAGGTGCGCCCCCCAGTAAGACCTGGGAGTCTGTTCTTGCCAGGGGGCCTTGCTTTCATGCCAATGCCAGGGCAGCTGGGCGCCTCTGTGTCTGTGTCTGCACCGACATGTGGCTCCTCTACTGACGACAACTGCGGGCGTGGTCGCAGGACGAGGAGGCTGCGTCCTTTGCCCAGGTCGAGTGGCTGGCCGATCTCGCCGCAAGCGTCGCCTCCGCGCCGCCCCTGGCGGAGCGGCTGCATGCGCTTGCGGCGCTTTTGGGCCACTTGCGCCGCCCGCTGGCGGAGGGCGGCAAGGCTCCCGGCCGCTCATTGCAGCGGCTGCTCGCCACCTTTGTGACGGAGCAGCTGGAGCGCACCAAGGCGGCCGAGCCTGGAGCGGCGCAGGTAGGAGTCTTGCCGCCCGATCGGGCAAGTGATGGGGTAGCTTCAGGCTTCCCATAGCGCTGATCACTGTCATTTGGAATGTGCTGTAGATGCTTGCCCGGGTTGTCGGCCATGCTCTGCTAGCGCTGAGAACGCGAGACTGCTGGTTGGAAGTATCCTGGGCATGGAGGCGGGCGTGTCTGTGTGTGTGTGTGTGTGTGTGTGTGTGTGTGTGTGTGTGTGTGTGTGTGCGGTGAAGCGCGGCCGAGTCGTGATTTCCACCTGATGCGGAGCTGACATGCAGCGGTGTGCCTCCTGGCCTTTGTTTGCAGGTCGATGCAGACGCCTTCCAGCAAGTCCTGCGAGCGGCGCTGTCAGAGCTCCAAGCACTGGGCACTACGCTGAAGGACCTCACCGGCAAGAAGCGCGCAGCTCAGGAGGTGCCTCCCGCCCCCTCCTCCACACCATTGCCAGCAGCACACGCACACACGCATGCGCCCGCCTTCGTCTGAGCATACGCATGAGCCAGGCCCACCCTCCCTTTCCCGCTCTCCCTCTCGTGGCGCGACGCATCCTCTGACTGACGCGCCCCGGTGCGGTGCTTGGCAGGCGCTGATCGACACGCTGTGCAGCTGCGTGGCGGCGCTGGAGGGACTGGTGGACGCGCCTGCGTACGTGGACGTGCTGGTCACGCTGGCCACCGGCGCCGGGGCGGGCGAGACCGCCACGCGCTGCCTCAAGCTGCTCAGCAAGAAGGTGCGGGGCGGCGCTTGGGCCAGTGAGGGCTGGGCGGGAAGGCTGGGTGGAGGCCTCCGAGCCGCTGCAAGGGGCCAGGCTGCTGCACGATTTAGGGTGGCTGAACGTGATGACTGGCGCTGCAGGAAACCACCCCTGCAACTGCGATTTAGTGGGCCAGGTGTTTGCTTTGCTAGGGCGCAGCTGCCTAACCCATCCTCCCTCACCGCCCCCGGAATAAATATCCTGTGCCTACATGATTATTGTACACTTGCCCAACAATAACGTTACCTAGGTGCACTTTATCAAACCGAAATAATTACCTGGAAGCTGCGAATCGTTTTCTGCCACTTGTGGATTCATAACGAGTCGCATTGTGCCGGGTGCTGACACACGGCAGCAGCCATACCCGCATGTACTTGTTCCTGTGGCTCAAAACGGAGGTTCGATCCTTGCAGTGGTGTCTGCGCTCCTCGCTATGCTGCCAGCCCCCCGTCGCTGTCGACCTGGCCCTCTGTAAGCTGCGATGGCGTGTGACTCTGCTAGAGCCTCCAGCGCGGGGCAACACAGAAGCGGGTTGTTTGCATGGCATGGTAGGCGCTTTGATGGCTGTCGACACCCCTTTGCAGGTGGCAAGCATCGCAGAAGAGGCCGAGGACGAGGACGGCGCTGCAGGGGCGCTGCAGCCCGCGGCCGAGGCGGCGCTCAGGCTGTGCAGCGAGGAGGTGGGAGCCGCCTTCCTTGGCAAGGTGGGAGCCCCCCCCCCCCTCCCCCCCCTGAACCCTGAACCCTGCCCAAACCCACCCAATCATTCTCAACTGTCCACTGATTGGCTGTAAGTGCCCCAAGGCCAGCCAGACACACGCATACATTCATCCCTGCGGCACTGTTCAAATCACACCTCTGGTGCCAACGCACCTGCAAGGGCACGTAGCCACACACACCTCAATTTGGGCCTGCCTGCAAGCTGTAGGAAGATGGAGCACTTGTATAGCATGCTGCCTGCCGTTGGCAACACGGAGGCCATTCCTCCGCTTGGCTGCACTCTTCCAGGCATGCCGGGGCAGAGAGGGAGGGATCCGTCCCCGGCGCCGCACTGCCGACCGCCGCAGCTGACGGCTGTGCCGCTCTGCCGCCGGTGCCCCCGCAGCGCTCCTCCGCCTCGCTGGCCTCGCAGCAGGCGTACCTGATGGCCCTCGGCGAGATGGCCACCGCCTTTGGCGCCTCACACCCCGCGCCGCTGCTGGCGGCCGCGCCGCGCCTGCTGTCCTCTGCGGGCGGCCCCGTGGCGGCGCTGCGCGGCAGCGCGCTCGTCGCGCTGGGCAAGGCGGCGCGCGGGCTGGGCGTGCGGATGGTGCCGCTGCTGCCCAAGATGCTGCCGGTGCTGGCGGGCGGCCTGGGCAAGGCGGTGGCGGCTCTGGAGGCTTCCTCGGAGTCTGATGATGATGGCGGCAGCAGCAGGTGCGGCACGCCACTCAGCGCCCAAAACCCTAGGAACTTAAACCCTGATTCGGGATGCCATGCATGGGCAGCCATCAACCCAGTGACCCCCCAAAGTCGAAAATCCTAGTACGCAGCATCCTAACAACGGCTGAAACCGTTAATGGCTCCTGATTAAATGGCCGGCGTTGAGGTGCTGCAAGGGTGTTGCTCTTGTCCGCTCTCCCGCCCCCGCCTTGCCTTGCCTTGCCTTGCCTTGCTGTCCCCTGCGTCGCCTTGCTGCGGCTCATGCCTCCTCGGCGTGTTGGCCGGCGGGCAGGTCGGTCGAGGAGGCGTCGCTGGAGGCGGCTGCCGTGATGGCGACCCTGAGCGCGCTGCTGGAGGGGCAGCTGGCGCCCTTCCTGGCCAGCCACCTGCCGTCCGTGCTGCCGCACCTGCTGGCGCCCGCTGTGCTGGCCTCTCGCGGCGGCGGCACGCTGCCCAGCCTGGCAGAGCTGGCCGGCGACCTGCGCAGCCGCGCGGCGGACGCCATCCCGCCGCGCCTGCTGCTGCCGGGGCTGCTGGAGCAGCTGCAGCCGGCGGTGGCGGCGGGCGGCGCCTCGGTGACCGCGCTGCTGGCCACGGTGGGCGACGCGGTGGAGGGCATGGACAGCGCCGCGGCCGCGCAGCACAGCGCCGCGCTCTTCGACTTCCTGCTGGACGGCATGGACATCCGCCGCCGCCGCCCGGCGTCCATCGAGGACCAGGACCGCCTGGACAGCGCCACCCTCAGGTGGGACGCGCGGCAGGCAGCGGAGTGGGCGGCTGCCTCTGCATCATCTCGCTGACACGCGTGTGTATACATGTGTGTTGTGCGCCGGTTGGGGGCGGGGTTGACGATGGGCGTCAGGTGTCATGTAGCGATCAGACAGTCGATGGTTTGAAAGGGCGTTTCACTATAGGATAAAACTATTCGTCTCGTTTCGTTATTTGAGGATTGGTCATGCTGAATTGGCGCCGAGTATTTGCCTCCGTGGGTCAAACGGCGTACCGATTGTTTCGCAGCATCCTGTCGATAGATCTGTGAGTTTCCGCGGCGCGCCTTTGCAAATGCTTAGTTTCTTTCTTCCCCCTTTTAGCTGCCCCGTGCCGGCCCCAAATCCATGGATGGCTGAAACCAATGCTACGATAGCCGATAAACGCGGAGTATGTCAACGGTACTGGAGGCGGCGGTGCAGGTGTATTTGGCTGCGGGCAGTGTGGGCTGGATCCAGAGTTTGCGGTAGAGTTTCACTACCTTGCGTGATTGGTATGGGTTTCCGGCCTAGCTCGGTGTATTTGCTCAGATGGCATGGAGCAGGTGCTGCCAGCGCTGCATCGACTCACCGGCTGACCCTAGAACCCTTAAGTCACCTGCAGACGCACGGGAGGGCTGACTGGCTCACTGTCCGGCTGTCTGGCTGCCCCCCCCTCCCCCCCTCCCAGCCTGCTGACCAAGTTGGTGATGAAGCTGTCGGAGGCGCGCTTCAAGCCGCTCTTCCTGCGCCTGCTGGAGTGGTCCAACGCGGCGCCGCCCGGCGACGGCAGCGCCCTCTCGCGCCCGCTGCTGCTCTTCTCCGGCGCAGAAGCGCTCGCCGGCCGGCTGCGCTCCGTGTTTGTGCCGTACTTCACCTACCTGCTGGACGGCGCCGTACTGCACCTCGCTGGCGACGGCGCAGCGGAGGAGGGGAAGAAGGCCAAGAAGAAGCGGCGCAAGGCCGGCTCGGAGGCGCCCGGGGCGGCTCTGTCAGCGCAGGACGAGGTGGAGCGCTGGCTGCTGCGCTACAAGGTGCGGCCGGCGCCAGCAGCTCCCTGATCCCCAAACCCCGAGCTCCTGCACTATATACATACATATACATATACATATACATATATATATATATATATATATATATATATATACATATATATATATATGCACATATACACAAATATATATACATATTTATATATACATATACATATACAAAGACATATACATATACATACATATATATGTATATATAGAGTCTATTGAAGCTACAGGTCACTTGTAACCGTTTGCATATGCACTAAGTCACATCTGATCGCCTCGCATAAGGCTTTTTGTTTGTAGTGCGCACTTCAAAAGCGGCTCAGGGAGGTGGCTCGTAGTGGTCTACGGTCTCTTTCGCAATTCGAGCACGGCGTAGATCAAACTCGAGAATGTGGGGCGTGCCAACACACCTGGTGGTCGGCCGTTTTCGACGTCATTTTTGCTCGTCGGCGGCGTTTGTTGCTGCTGTGGCGTTGTTTGGTACCACAGCCGGATGGATTGGAGACGGTGGTTCCGCACATGTTGCTGAGAGAAGGTGCCAATGGTCAGAACGCACTAATATAGGGAGATGTGGGCTTGCGAGATGCCGAATGGGCACAGGTCACATGTGACCTATCGCTGCGTCAAACTGTCGGGCAAACCCGGGAAACTGTTCTCGGGTGCGGTCGTCGTCGTCCATTACTCAGCATGGGGCAGCCAGGCCCTCTTGAGGTATCCACCATGCGCAGGTGAGGTGGTTGTGTGGCAAATACGTGATTTGCAAGAGCACAGAACGTTTTATAGGCGCTCCAACCGTGTAACCCTATGGGAAGGTTTGGGCGGAAGAGGTCACATGTGACCCCGCTTCGCCTTGTATAGACAATATGCCCAGATCAGCTGGAGGGTCTGGGCGTTGCCTTTTACCTGCCATGGATGGCTGCCGGCTGGGCTGACATGGGCTTGATGGCCCCGCAGGTGGTGGCGGCGCTCAGCCTCTGCTTCCAGCACGACAGCGTCGGCTTCCTCGAGCCGGAGCGCTTTGAGCGCCTGCTGCCGGCCATCTCCCACCAACTGGACGCCGCGCCGGAGGACGCCGCGCGCGAGGCGGTGGACGCGGCGGCGAAGGCATCCGGAAGGCTCCCAGGGCCCGAGGGTACGCCGCCCTTTGCCGCCCCGATCCTCCCCGCATCAAGCAGTGAGGCCTACGAGAGCCCACGCGGACCCGCGCCCAACACCATGAGCTCGCCCTATGCATTCAATCCATGCGAGCATTCCCTGCAGCCCGCCACGCCGCCATACCGCCCTTGCGCCCGCCGCCTGAGCTCCGCGCTCCACCACCTCATGCATCGATCCATCCGCGGCGCCCTGACGACTCCGCCGAGCCTCTCTCCTCACACCACCCAAACGGCGCCTCGCGCAGGTGCAGCCTCGACGCCGATCGGCACGTTCGGGTGGGCCCTGGTGGAGTGCCTCGGCAACATGGCGGTGGCCTCCGGCACGGACGAGCACTGGCGGCCGCTCAACCACGCGATCTTGATGGCCACGCGCTTGGACAGCGTCTGGACCAAGCTGACCGCGCTGGAGGCGCGCCCCCCCCCCCCCCCCCCCCTCGACCCCGATTCCGTGATGTCTTGGCAATGTCGCTGGCACGTTGCGCTCCAGCACCTTGTCGATGGCAGAGATCCGCCCCTGACGCGAGGCCGCTGTGCTGGTGCGCAGGCGGTGTCGGCGCTGGTGGGGCGCCTGGCGGAGGAGTACCTGATGCTGCTGCCCGAGACCATCCCCTTCCTGGCGGAGCTGCTGGAGGACACCGCGTTTGAGGTGGAGGCGCGCGCACAGGCGCTGGTCAAGCAGCTGGAGGGCATCGCCGGCGAGAGCCTGGACCCCTACATGAAGGCGTAGCGAGCCCATCCCCCCCCCCCCCTCCCCCCCTCCTCTCAACCCCCGCGCCAGCGCCCCTCATCAACGCTTTGGGACACCGGTGATAGCTTGCGACACCTCGGCTGCCCGCCCACCTGCCACACTTCCAGCTGGGAGAAGTGTTCTTGCTGGGCTACCGTGTGCGCAGTGCCCTAGCTGCTCCCCCAGATCGTCCAGCATCCCGAAGTCCAGCGCCTCAAAATGTGCACCCCAGGCGTCGCCGCCGCCAGGACGGCCATCTAGCACCGACCCCGCGCACGGCAGCCCGGCCAACACCCTGGCAGTGTCCTATGCCCGCATATCTCACCCCGCGCGAGTGCCTCATTGTAACGAGCTGGGCGCGGGTTTACAAGGCGCAATCATACGTGGCGGCTGAACCAGGCATGCGCGCCAGGTGGCACGCCGCCAACCGCAAAGGGGACATCCGCACATGGTGGGTACCTGGGCTTCCTGGCAGAGATGTTGGCAGGCAGAGGGCGGACAGGAAGGTGTGGGATAAAGGAGAGAGAAATTGACGGAGCGGAACATTGGGCAGCGCGATGCGCGGACGCCGTACGTATGCGGTAGTTGCTGTGTTGCAATGTCCTATGTGGCCTCGGCAGCTCGGCTGGACACTGACGGCGCTGTTCCAGCAGTAGTCGCAACGGTGTCGCAAGTTGATTAATTACACCCAAAACTGTGCAGCTGCGAAAAACTACTGCGGTTTACCAAGCAGTTTTGGTACAAATGCTGCCAAACGGTGTTGTGAATCAAGTGATCTGCCATTTTACTGTCCGCTGGCGCGAATACTGCTGCTGGAAAATGTTTTCGCGTGTAAGAGCAGCACACGGCTAGGGCAGCGGAGTGCAGCAAGTCGGTAACGCGCTGTAAATCTGTACTTCCAATTTCTATTTCGTGAAATTTACTCCTCGCCGTCCTGCTGCTAGCTAGGCTGCGTGTATGTTTTTGCTGCAATTTGCTACGAGTCCTGGTACGGGTGCCGTCGCACCTATATTAAGCTTAACATTGTATTAATATATGTTACTGTATATTAATACGATGTATCAATGTATGCAAATTGGTAATTAAACTATTGATAAAAAGCATGTGTGTATATAAATGTATATAGATATTACTCAGCTCTTGTTATAAGCCTGAAATCGGCGGGCACGTGCATGCAATAACCAATGAGAACGTTCGCTGTAGTAGTACTCTTCGTAGCAGGAGCAGGGTAACAAATTTTCCGCTATAATTCCCCTGTCGGCAGGTAGTAGGGTTGCGCCATACTTATCCCGTCATGATTTGCCGATCTAAACTCCTCCACAGAATAAGTATCAAGCCCCCTTTTCACCGAATATGAGTTTACGAATAGTAGGGCAGCTGAATCTAGGGTGCATTATCTGAAACCGTCGAATGTTGCACATCTATGTTCAAACTGTACCATCGTCATAGGGTTTAGTCGTCAAACCCCATTAATACCTTAAAATCTGTCATACGCGAGTGGTTGTAGTCCCACATAGGGTGGTTCAAGTACTAGTACCCCGTAACACATGTGTTGCTGGTTCCCAAGATCTGCCGCCGCGCATGCATAGATAGAGCATTGCATGGAGACATGGCCATGGACGAGTGAGAACACATGTTAGCAAAGGGGCTATAGGGCGGTGTTGGGTGGGAATGGGGCCATGTAAGCGCAAGCCGCTGCACCTGTAGTGATACCATCATCGCCAATGCAGTGTCGCCTCGTCAAGCAATGGTTAAATGCACGCGGATATTCATAGCGGCTCAGGGATTGCTCAAATAACCTCCGAAACCACTTTCAAAACATTTGATGGGTCTGTAAGGAGAGGTGCTTATTTTTGGCTTTTCCGCATAGGACCATCCGACGAGAACGTTTAGGCACTCTGAAAATACACACAGATAAATCGTTCTAAATGCGTTGGACGTTGTGACAGAATGTGGTCCCAATGCCGTGGGCGTGTAGCTATACGCCAACTGTGTCCAAAAGCCTGACACCCGGTAGTGGGTGCACTTGCGCAAGTCTAATGGGTGCACTAGCACACTAGCCACCTATAACACCCCCCTCCCCCATTAGCGATGCACGCAAAGCGACACGCGTTACGCCCCCTTTCACAGAATGGCTTAAACCACACATTTTATTGATGATTCAAGTGCACGCCACTCCCTTTCCACCCGGGCCACGGTATTGCACTAATGCGGGCACATAGCCATACACTACGTATATGAACGTATATGAACGTATATGCACGTATGCTACGTAGTGCACGTATATGCTTGGCCCCACAAGGAGGACGAGCCCACGAGAAGCAGCATCTCATGCTGCTTGCGCACGCAACAGTGATGGCAGCAAGAATTTTATCATGATCTGATTGCTCCAAAACCACTGGAGTCGATACGTAGGGCTTTAGTGTCCTATATACCGTGAATGACCTAGTTTCTGTGCCCTAAACTCACAGTAGATCGTTGGCACGCCAATGGCGACGTGGCATGATGAGTACGGCGGCACATGTGGCCCATGGGTACGTATGGGCAAGATGGGTGGCGCGATTTCTGATTTTGCAGCGCCATCGCCATACTGCCGACGCACTGCTTTGCAAGCATGCATGAAGAGTGTTGATGGCAACGGCTATAACGCAGCACACATGTGTCTTCCTACAATAACGCGGCACAATCGGGTCTAATCGCCAAATCACAGCATTGACCCCAAGCCGTACGACCCTGGGAAAGATGCATGCATGCGCGGACGGCCTCAATGTAACCATTTATATGGACATATACACCCCTCCACATAAGTCCGGGTTTTGCATTTTCGATCGCAAAGCGCATGCATGGGCGAGGATAACGCCGGCTGCATGTGCATACATGCTAACTACAGTGGGAACAGTTCGGGCAAATGCCTATTGTGCGCTTTATACCCACCCGCGCGACAACACGACCATTTATTTTTGGGCGCCCTTTAAAAAACGCGAAATCAGTGCATGATGCGTTGGCGCTAGAAAATTGTGGGTTGCGCCAACCGTCCAAACCTATGGAAATAGCGGCACGTCGTCGCACCAAACTCGGTGAATACGGCCCTTGGCATAAGTTGCACATACCGTGCGTGTAGGCTACTGAAAGCATGTCGCTATAGGCACGACGTGACACCCCAACGACAAGTTGGCCACTGTGGGGAGCAGTTTTGGGGTGAAAATGCTGCTGTTTCTGTGGCGAACGCACGTAGGAGAGGCGCTCGCTGGGCCCCTTGGCGTAGGGCAATGCTCTACTATGGGGGCGCGTGGTGGAATGCCAGTTGCACCGTTTCGTGCCTGGGAGGGGTGGTGCGGTAGGGGCGTGGACTTTGGTTAATATGAAATTCCTTGAAAAATGCTGTGGAAAATGGCATTTTGGCTGGTAGATATGTGTATCGCTAGGAGGCGGCACATGCCAAGTGTTGGTGGTCCGTGGTCATCCACACACATAACGCTGTCGCGCAACCGAGTATGGGGCTTAAACACGCACTTGGCGCAAAGCCACGCGCCCGACATGGGTGGGCACATGAGGCAGTGAGGGGCAATTTGGATGATCATCTTTGGGGATTTTTCCGGCCCCCCAAAAAATCGTTTTTTGATTTTGAAAGATTGCTTTCGACGCAAATTTAAACGAGGAATTGCGTGGTATTTTCAAAAAGTTTTTTCTGAGTGAACCCCGAGAAGTTATAGTGGTTTAAAGCCAAGGGGGTGTTGTTGAGCGTGGCCCACTGATGCCATGTCAGTATCGCAACGCGACATGTACTAGCCGCCGCCTACACGGCTGCACCCAACCAAATGCACCCGAGCCCCTCGCCAATGTGTTTCCTCACGCGTTCATGGCCATCCCGCCGTTTGGTTGTCTATTCACGCGCGTCGGCGTGTGCGTGATACCGACCCTGGTTTTGGTGCAGTTGCAGGCGACGCCCATCCACGCACCAAGTGCAGCGTGACACCCTAGTCAAAGTCCTTGTTAAGCTTGATTCGGTTTGAGCCACACGTCATGCAGGTCTTATAAAACCCTCTGAGATTCCAGGGTTTCATCTCATATACCCTATGTTCAGGTACCCTAGACTTCTGAAGTCTTGAGACTGCCGAAAAGGGACCCCAAACTTATGTGGAGGGGTGTATGTGCTGAATTCGCAAACACATACTTATGTGGAAAGATGTACATCGAAAGCAATCTTAATCCTACCAAGCACATACCAAGCATATACGAGGTGTCCGATTTTCGCGGCACAGTTTCGCATAGATTATTAGATAGATCCACTTGTAGCTTCCGTGATAATTCCGCGCAAGCCAAAATAGCCGTCGCGCTTTCCTGTACTACATCTACCGGTACGGGTGTCGGGGCGGGGAAAAAAAAACGGGTACAGTATCGGTCGCCGGCCGCTCGGCCGCCCGGCCGCCGCCGGTCGGGCCGTCGCTGCCGTTAGTCAGGTGTACGGGGCGGGCATGGCGCGAAGCGCCGAGTCCGCCGCGTGGACCGGACCCGGATGCCGGACGCCGTCGTTCGTCCGTCGCCGGACGACCGTCGCCCGTCCGCCTCGCCGCCCGTCCGTCGACGGACGCCGGGCCCCGGGTCAGCGGACGCGGGGCTGTACAGTGTAGCTATTACTACTACGATTGATACTTGCGGCTCTCTGGATTCCCCACTCCTGCAACGGGTCTACTTGTTATCATTGTTTTAAAGCTATAAACCCGGCTCCGACGCCCCTGCAGTGCGCGTGCTTCGTGCCGCTGCTGACGATGATGCCGATCAGCGCGCGCCTGCCCTGGCGCGTTGCTGATTTTTATCTGACAGCGATTATATCTGTCGAAAGCGCAGCGCAGCATCGCGGCACCAGGCGGCATGGCTGCATCAAGCGCTGGCGCGTGAAGCCTCAAGTCCACCGTCACGGCGTCGTCACCTCACCGGACAGCACACCGGACAACTGCGTCCTCATCGGCTCTGCATCGCCCGAGCGCGTGAAAGTTGCATCAAACTCGTCGACGGCGTTGTGCTGGAGGAGCCTCGAACTATTCGCCAGCGTTTATACTGGTGGGGGGAGAGCGAGCTTAGCAGCTGCAACGAGAGACGCACACAACACACGTCAGCGCCAGGCAAGCACCGCCACCCAGCAGGCCGGGGAGCGCGCAGTAGGGAGAGAACGCGCTGCGACAAGGTCGACACGGTCTGACAGTGTCGGGCGCGAGCTGCTCAGCAGTGGCCAGGCGGCCGAGCTCCCGCATCGCTCGCTTCTCACCTTTTTATACTCCGGCCCACTCTCGACTTCGTCCCTGCGCTCAGCGTGTCGACACCCCTCCCGACGCACTCTTGCCACGCAGGTGGGCAACCTCTTCCGGCAGACGCACTCCTCCTCCCCCTCCCCCGCCCCTCGTGGAGCCGTCGATGCCCCTGGGGGCCACGACGGCGCGGCAGTGGGTCACCGGAGCGGCGGCGCTACGCACGCGGGCTAACGCTCCTCCCAGCCAGGCGCTGTCCCGATCGCCTCCGCCGGCGGCGCACCACAGGATGAGCTGGACCTGCCACGGGGAGAGCAACGCGCACATGGTGTCGCGGCTGCGGGAGGAGGGCATTTTGAAGACCCAGCGCCTGGCGGACGCGATGCTCGCCGTGGACCGCGCTGCCTTCGTGTCCCCCCAGGTCGGCCGCCCAGGAACAGCGAGTCGACCGGTCACGTAAACACTATCAGGCCTGTTGCTAGGGGGGCATCGTATAGCAATGTGAATACATGTGGCGGATATACCATATGAGATCCTATATATGCCTACATATGCCTGTACATGGTAGTGCGGAGGGAGAGATTCGCATCGTCCTGGATGCGTGTGTCACAGGCACAGCAATGTCACCGCAATGTCACAGCAATGTCACCCCAGCCTGTTCCGGGTATGGAATTGTGCGCCTGCATGTGTTTGTCCGCAGCGGTGGTGGTGGCAGCGGTGATGGTTACGGGGAGGGAGAGGGGGGAATAGCGTCCTCGGGCCTGACCCGCTGCTGTGTTGGCTCAGAGCTACACACGCCCGTACGAGGACCACGCACAAGTCATCGGTTTCGGAGCGACCATATCTGGTGCGCTATGCTCCCTCCCTCCCCCCCCCCCCCCCTGGCCGCCCCCCCAATAGAGCCCGGAGGCACCTCTCAGTCATCCAGCGCGACTTGTGAGGGGTCCCGCTTGGGTCGCAGCGCCGCACATGCATGCGTACTGCCTGGAGTATCTGGAGGAGTGGCTCAAGCCGGGCGCCAAGGTGAACGCCTACCCTACGGGCCAGCACCCGGCCCCCCTCGGCCCTCGTACCTGGTGTAGGCCTTAAAACCTAAAAGCTGTGACATTTGAGCCCCCCCCCCCCCCCCTTCCTCCTGGTCGGCAAGGTCCTGGATGTCGGCAGCGGCAGCGGCTACCTCACGGCGGTCTTTGCGCAGCTGGTGACCCCCGGCGGGAAGGCCATTGGCATTGAGCACATCGGTGTGCTACGTCGCCTCCCCCCCCCCCCCCCCCCCAGTCCCCCGGGTGCCTCTGTTCCAACGCCAGCTAGCCAGCCTTGCCCACTGAGGGGCAGCACGCTGCTGCACCGCTCGTGTAGGCGGGCTGGTGGAGCAGTCCCGCCGCAACTGCGCCTCGCTGCCCCGCGTCGCGCCTCTGCTGGAGAGCGGCGAGCTGGTGCTGCTGGAAGGCGACGGCCGGCAGGGCGTCGCGGCGGAGGCGCCCTTCGACTGCATCCACGTGGGCGCCTCTGCGGACCCCTTTCCGACAGCCCTCTTCGAGCAGCTGCGCGTCGGTGAGCCCCCCCCCCCCCCCCTTTCATTTCAATCACCCATGCCTGGAAAAGCGCCCGCCCCATTGTCCCAAAAGCGCCCGTCCAATGGGTGATTTCATTTCAATCACCCATTGCTCAAGCAAGCCAGCTGAGGGCAGCGCTGCGGTGGCCTCTGGCGGGGCAGGCGGCCGGCTGGTGATCCCGCTGGGGCCGCGGCAAGGGATGCAGAGCCTGTCGCTGGTGGAGAAGGCGGAGAGCGGGGAGGCCCTGCGGCGAGACATCATGGATGTGCGCTTTGTGCCGCTCACCTCCCAGCAGCAGCAGCAGCTGTCCGGGGACGCGTAGGGGGCGCTCTCTGCCCATGTGTGCGGGCGGGGCACCGGACACCCCCCACGCGGCGGGGTGAGCATGGCGCTGAGCTTACGAGGGGGGCGTGCAGCAGATGAATGATGGGCACGCACGGAGCGCGACCTTCGCTTTGATCTTTGTTGTCTGTGGCTCGGGGGCAGCTGCCCATCCGACCCTGGGTTAGAGTGCGGTGGTGGAAGGGAGGGGGAGGATGGGGATGTAGATAAGGTAGGTGGGTGGGTGGGTATGTGGGGGGGAATGATTGTGATGTGCAAACAGCGCCCGCCGGCTGCAAGGGCAGCAGGCGCTGGCATGTAAGTGTTTGCGCTACTGACGAGATGTGATGCAGACGGCGCACACAGAGCGACCAGGCAAGCCCTGGCCCAAAGCCCAGGCGGCAGCCGCTGCACATATATTCATATCATCATTGCCAATGCAGTGCCGCCTCGGTAAGCAACGGCTAAAATGCACGCGGATATTCATAGCGGCTCAGGGATTGCTCAAATAATCTCCGAAGCCACTTTCAAAACATTTGATGGGTCTGTATGGAGAGGTGCTGAATTTCGGCTTTTCAGCATATGACCATCCGACGTGAACGTTTAGGCACTCTGAAAACACATACAGATAATTCAAAAAATATTGGACATTGTGACAGCATGAAGTCAAAACGTCGTGGACGTGTAGCTATACGCCTACTGTGTCCTAAAGCCTGACACCCGGTGGTGGGTGGCAGGTGCACTTGCGCAAGTGTAATGGGGTGCATAAACTTGCCCCCCCCCCCCCCCCCCCCCGCCCTGCCGGTTAGCGATGCACACAAGGCGACACGCTTTATGCCCTTTTTCACAGAATGGCTTAAACCACACACTTTACTGATGATTGAAGTGCATGCCATTTTCGGGCCACCCGGGCCATGGTAACGCACGAATGCGGGCACGTAGCTATACATTTCTGTATATAAGCTTGGCCCTACAGGGAGGACGAGCCCGCGAGAAGCAGCATCTCGTGCTGCTTGCGCACGCAACGATGATTGTAGAAAGAATTTTACCGTGATGTTATTGCTCCAAAACTACTGGAGTCGTTACAAAGGGCTTTATTGTCCCATATACCCTGAGTGACCGAGTCTCAGTGCGGAGAATAGTGAGTTTGAGTGCGGAGAATACGTAGTTTCACAATTGCCCCATATACCTTGAATAACCGAGTTTCAGTGCCCGAAACTTACAGTGGATAGCTGGCACGTTAATGGCGACGTCGTATGATGAGTAAAGCGGCACGTGTGGGCCATGGGTATGTATGGGCAGCATGGGTGGCGCGACTTCTGGTTCTGCAGCGCCATCGCCATACTCCAAAGCACTGCTTTGCTGGCATGCATGAGAGTGTTGATGGCAACGGCTACATCGCAGCACAAACGGGTCTTGCTACAATACCGCGGCACATTCGGGTCTAATTGCCAAATCACAGCATTGGCCTCCAAGCCATACGACCCTTGGAAAGATGCATGCATGCACGCACGGCCTCAATGTAACCATTTCTATGGGCATTATGTGTGGGGAATGGGCATCGTGTGTGCTGAATCCGCAAACACTATACTTATGTGGAAAGGTGTACATCAAAAGCAATATCAATAATCATTATTATTCTTATGAATTGCTCGGTGCATAAATAGGCATGGGACACCACTGCCCTGGTCACTGCATTGCCCCCGTACTCATACCCTTGGTGCGATAACTATTCAGCATACACGTAGGGCATTGGAATTAGATCATTCAGGACCTGGATCAAGCCCTAAGTGTCAATGACGATGGTTTATGGGCAAAATCATGGACAAAATGCGGTTGTGATCGCTGCATGCGCAGGCGGGAGAGGTTTCTCGCGGCCTCCTTGCCGTAGGGCAAAGTTTTTCTATAGTAATGCATGGGCGCATGCTCATAGCGCGCCATGGTGGGCCGAGTGGGACGGCAATGGCGTGCATGACCTTTATGCGTCAATGCTGGTGGAATTAATGTTGTGAAAGAGGGATCCGGCATGGCGGCCGTGGGCATCGCTCAAGGGGGCAAAGTGCCAAGTATGATTGGTCCGTGCACGAATACACGCAACACACTGTCCCGCCACTGTGTATCATTCAGGTTTCGAGATCCCCCTGGCGTAAAGTTTCACGCCAATGTGTTGACGACACGCTGACACAGACGTCAGATTTCGACCTTTTACTTCAAAAAAATCGACAAGTGCCTAAATGACCCGGCCGGCCGTGAAAAATTGTAGCCCCGCTCGCGTAGATCTTAGCGGTATTCATATCAAAATTGTCTGACGTTTCCTCGCAGCGTACCGGCAGCGATACCGGAGCGATTACCGGAGCGATTACCGGAGCGATACCGGCAGTTTAAGAGTCAATTGCACCGTCCACAGAAGGCAGCACTGCAATGGCGATGGTATCACGCCACATTATGCACGGGCGCACGCCACCATGACCCCACCCCACCCAAAATATCCTAGCCTCTGTGCTGACATGTTTCCTTGCCCATCACCCATGGCCATTACACCATGCAATCGTCTATGTATGCGCGGCGGGAAGTTCGGGGAACTAACCCCTATTGTTCCGGGGGTATCCCCATACTGGAAATGCGTAGTGTGGCGCAAGTGCCAATCGTGTAGGACATTCGTTAGGGCCAAAGGGCTTGCTTACACCCTATGGTGATGAAGGCTGAGCATAAATGTGGAACATTCCGGGATTTCAGGTCATAATAAATCCTAGATTCAGCTGCCTTACTATTCGTAATTCGTAAGCTCGGTTTCGGCGAGAAAGGGGCCTGGGACTTATGTGGAAAAGTGGATAACAATAATCAACGCAGTACGACCGCGCGCGGCTACAACGCCCCTGCAGTGCGCGTGCTTCGTGCTGCTCCTGCTGCTGCTGACTATGATGCCGATCCGCGCGAGCCTGCTCCCCTGCTGGCGCGTTGCTGCTTTTTGATATAGCGAATAAATGATGATTTAAAATCCTTTATTATATCCATAATTGAAGGCGCAGCGCAGCATCACGGCACCGCCAGGCGGCGTGGCTGCATCAAGCGCTGGCGCGTGAAGCCTCAAGTTCACAGTCACGGCGTCGTCACCTCACCGGACAGCACACCGGACAACTGCGTCCTCATCGGCTCTGCATTGCCCGAGCGCGTGTAAGTTGCATCAAACTCCTCGACGGCGTTGTGCTGGAGGAGCCTCGAACTGTTGACCAGCGTTTACTGGTGGGGGAAGCGCGAGCTTCGCAGCGGCAACGAGACACGCACACAACACACGTCAGCGCCAGGTAAGCACCGCCACCCAGCAGGCCGAGGAGCGGGCAGTAGGGAGAGAACGCGCTGCGACAATGTCGACATGGTCTGACAGTGTCGGGCGCGAGCTGCTCAGCAGTGGCGAGGCGGCCGAGCTCCCCCATCGCTCGCTTCTCACCTTTTATACTCCGGCCCACTCAGCTCGACTTCGTCCCTGCGCTCAGCGTGTCGACACCCCCCCCGACACGCAGGCGGTCGACCTCTTCCGGCGGACGCACCCCTTCTTACCCTCCTCCCCCCTCGTGGAGCCGTCGATGCCCCTGGGGGCCACGACGGCGCGGCAGTGGGTCACCGGAGCGGCGGCGCTACGCACGCGGGCTAACGCTCCTCCCAGCCAGGCGCTGTCCCGTTCGCCTCCGCCGGCGGCGCACCACAGGATGAGCTGGACCTGCCACGGGGAGAGCAACGCGCACATGGTGTCGCGGCTGCGGGAGGAGGGCATTTTGAAGACCCAGCGCCTGGCGGACGCGATGCTCGCCGTGGACCGCGCTGCCTTCGTGTCCCCCCAGGTCGGCCGGCCAGGAACAGCGAGTCGGCCGGTCACGTAAACACTGTCAGGCCTGCTGCTAGGGAGGCATCGTATAGCAATATGTATGTATGTGGCGGATATATAAGGTCCTATATATGCCTATATATGCCTGTACATGGTAGGAGGTAGACCGTCGCTCTAGAGAGGAACACGCGGAGGGAGAGATTCGCATCGTCCTGGATGCGTGTGTCACAGGCACAGCAATGTCGCCGCAATGTCACAGCAATGTCACCCCAGCTTGTTCCGGGCATGGAATTGTGCGCCTGCATGTGGTTGTCCGCAGCGGTGGCGGTTACGTGAAGGGAGAGGGGTGAATAGCGTCCTCGGGCCTGACCCGCTGCTGTGTTGGCTCAGAGCTACACACGCCCGTACGAGGACCACCCGCAAGTCATCGGTTTCGGAGCGACCATATCTGGTGCGCTATGCTCCCTCCCCCCCCCCCCCCCCCCCCCCCCCCCCCTCCGGCATCCCCTAGAGCCCGGAGGCACGTCTCAGTCATCCAGCGCGACTTGTGAGGGGTCCCGCTTGGGTCGCAGCGCCGCACATGCATGCGTACTGCCTGGAGTATCTGGAGAAGTGGCTCAAGCCGGGCGCCAAGGTGAACGCCTACCCTACGGGCCAGCACCCGGCCCCCCTCCCCAGCAGCTTGGCTGCCCTCGTAGCTGGTGTAGACCTTAAAATCCACAACCTGTGTCACGCTCTTCTCCACACCCTCTCCCTTCCCCTCCTGATCGGCAAGGTCCTGGATGTCGGCAGCGGCAGCGGCTACCTCACGGCAGTCTTTGCGCAGCTGGTGACCCCCGGCGGGAAGGCTATCGGCATTGAGCACATCGGTGTGCTAACCCCCCCCCCCCCCCCCCCCCCCCGAGTCCCCCGGGTGCCTCTGCTCCAACGCCAGCTAGCCAGCCTTGCCCACTGAGGGGCAACACGCTGCTGCACCGCTCCTGTAGGCGGGCTGGTTGAGCAGTCGCGCCGCAACTGCGCCTCGCTGCCCCGCGTCGCGCCTCTGCTGGAGAGCGGCGAGCTGGTGCTGCTGGAAGGCGACGGCCGTCAGGGCGTCGCGGCGGAGGCGCCCTTTGACTGCATCCACGTGGGCGCCTCCGCGGACCCCTTCCCGACAGCCCTCTTCGAGCAGCTGCGCGTCGGTGAGCCCCCCCCCCCCTTTCATTTCAATCACCCATGCCTGGCAAAGCGCCCACCCCATGGTCCGCTCAAGCAGGCCAGCTGAGGGCAGCGCTGCGGTGGCCTCTGGCGGGGCAGGCGGCCGGCTGGTGATCCCGCTGGGGCCGCGGCAAGGGATGCAGAGCCTGTCGCTGGTGGAGAAGACGGAGAGCGGGGAGGCCCTGCGGCGAGACGTCATGGACGTGCGATACGTGCCGCTCACCTCCCAGCAGCAGCAGCTGTCCGGGGACGCATAGGGGGCGCTCTGCTCATATGTGCGGGCGGGGCACCGGACACCCCCCACGCGGCGGGGTGAGCACGGCGCTGAGCTCACGAGGGGGGCGTGCAGCAGATGAATTATGGGCACGCACTGCGCGCGACCTTCGCTTTGATGTTAGTTGTCTGTGGCTCTGCCCATCCACCCCTCGTAGGACGGGGATGTAGAGTGCGGTGGTGGAAGGGAGGGGGAGGATGGGGATGTAGAGAAGATAGGTGGGTGGGTGGGTATCTGGGGGGGGGGATGATTGTGATGTGCAAACAGCGCCCGCCTCGCCGGGTGGAAGGGCAGCGGGCGCTGGGATGTAAGTGTTTGCGCTACTGACGAGATGTGATGCAGACGGCGCACACAAGAGGGGCCAGGCAAGCCCTGGCCCTGGCAAGACCAGGCAAGCCAGGCGGCGGCATGCGCACACGCCTGCACATAGACTATACATGTCACCGAACCGCCAGGAGTCGCCGGCAGCTTCAGCGTCCGGTGGCACATCGGCGCTGGCCCCGGGCCGATACCTGACTACATGCACAACAAACACATACATGTTACCGCAGCTGTAGCACCACCCCGTATGAACTGGGGTGCTCACATTCTATGTACTGATCTTTTCACGTGCCTGGCAACGGTACCTTTATACCGCGGGTACTGCAATGGCATCTGCACACTACGGCGCCACCCTTCGAGTGGCACCTAGTATAGTACCCGTGTAACGCCAGTCGTCTATCTTAGTCTGGATGCCCCTGTACACGTCTTATGTCAGCGCCCTTCGTGGCTACCTGCTGCGGTGGGTCGGACCGAGCCTCGTTATGATCTGTGGATGTTAGGTACCAGGGTCGCACATAAGTGGCCATGAAGGGTTCTTAAGGCAGGGCTCATTGACTTTCATGCCATGCGCTCTCCCCCTCTCTCATCTTGGTTAGGAGCACTCAAGCCGTTTTTAATAACTCGGGAGAATTCAGCCCGATCCAGCAGAATAACCTTTTCAAGGCTGAATTACACTACAACAAAGCATAGACTTGCTGGATATCTGGCATTAGGCTCGTACCCCAGTGCTGTCATATGCTGCAAGATATATGAGCATAATTTCAGTTGGGTGGGTTTGAGCCGGGACTAAGCCGCTCCGCCTGAATTCAGTCTCAAACCACCCGGACTTTCAGGAAGTTGAGGACCCCTTTGGGAGGTCTCCCACCGGAGCCAACTTTAGGCCGCCGTTGGGACTTCCAGCGGAAGGCGCCTGGTGTGCAGGCCTTTCCGCGCAACCCTGCCAGGCCCTGCGCCCAGATGATTATGGACTCTTCCAGGCGGGGCAGGGCAACGTTACACAGAGCACCGTGAGGGTGCCCCCCCCGCCCCCTTGCGCATGCTGGCCCAGAGCCCCTGTGCCGCAGCGCTCCCCTTACCCGCCGCAGCGTCCGTTGCCTACAGCTCCACGCGGGCCTCGCCTCCGGCGCTGTCCCCCTCCAGTAGCGCGCACTGCCCCTGCGGCCCCGCGCCGCCCTCCGTCGCCACGCACTGCCGCGACCCTCCTGCCGCCCCCGCCTCCCCTCCCTCCCCCTCCGCCTCCTCCTCCGCCTCCTCCTCCTCGTCCGCGCTGCCGAGCAAGGCCGACGCCGGCACCGACTCGCCGCGCGCCACCGCCATGAGCGCCGCCAGCGTGTCGGGGTCGTTAAGCAGCCCCTGCAGCGCCTCGCCCAGCTCGACACCCTTCTTCTCCGACTGCGGGAACAGGCAGGCGGGCCGGGGCAGGGCGGGGAAGTGGGGGGGGGGGGGGGGGGGGCGCTCAGGGCGCGACTGATCGAGGGAGGGCCCGTGTGTCCCGCGTGGGCGGTGGGATAGCCCTGGAGGGGGGGGGGTTTCCGCATCAAGGGTCACGGAAAGATCAAGAATCATGATCAATTGGTAGTCTTAACGATCAAGATCACGACACCGCCTGATCTGGCAATTTATGGCGTGTGACTCTGGTTATCATTATCGATGCACACCATAAGTCGGCACCTACACATCGACCTCAACATCGCGATGAAATCTTGATCTTTGATCGATATTTGACGCGATTCCTTAGGAGAAGGCTGGCCCCGGTCGGCAGTGGGCCCATGAGGGGGCCAGCTTGCCCGGGGGGGGGGGGGGGGGGGTAGGGGCAGGGGCTCGCCTGCTGGAAGAGCCATTGCTGAGCGGGGGGCGTGATCATCATGTTGACCTGCGTGGTGCCGCTCATGAACATGGCGCCCGCCGCGCCCGCCCCACGCCGCACCGCCCGCAGCTCCACGCTCGGGTGCTGCGCCCCGCCGGCGGCCCCGGCCGCCAGCGCGTCCCGCATCTTCGCGCCCGCCTCCTTGGTGATCTGCAGCGGGCAGCGTGTCAGCGCCTCCGCCCTGCGCCGCCGCCCTGCCCAGCCCCCTCCGCCCGCGTCCGTCCCCAGGCTGCGCAGCGCGGGGGCTCACCGACACGGCGGGGATGTCGGGCTGCGCGCCCGTGCCGTCGTCCCCCATCGTCACCAGGCGGTTCTCCTCCAGCACGTTGGCCACCAGCACGCCGATCGCGCCGGCCGCCTGCCGCGAAAAAATCCACATCACTTTCCATTCAGCACCGCTATCGTCACAGTAAGCCACAGAACCCCCCCCCCCCCCCCCCCCCCCCCATCCTCCCCTTCTGTTCCCTGCGGACCTCGCGGGGGTAAACGCCAGGCCGCCAGGCCGTTGGTCCGCTATATGCTATGACCCTGAAAAAGGAGAAACAACACTCGTGCTCATCTGGACGCTATCAGAATACACCACCATAGCATGGGAATGCCTGGCTTGACGCTGAAAAATACTTCTTTCCTGTTGCGAACCCAATCGACTGCGGAGCGGCGGCGAGGCTGCGGATGGGGGGGGGCTGGGGATGCCCCCCCCCCCCCCCCCCACCCCCCCACCACCACACGGGATATGGCGGCGTCGGTGTGTGTGGGCGATTCCTGCACCATGCCGCCCTCACCTGTGCGTTGAGCACCTTGTCCAGGAAGGTGCACTGCCCGCGGTAGAGCAGCGCCACAGCGCCACGCACAGCGGCGGCATTCTGCAGCGCGCCGCACGCCTCGGGCGGCTCCGCAGCGGCCAGCGACCCCTGCAGCACGTGGAACCCCTCGCTGCCGCCCTCCGCCTCCTCCTCCTCCGCCCCGTCCCCCGCCTCCGCCACAGAGCGCTCAAACTCGGGCCCGAACGACGCGTTGATGCCCTCAAACCCCTCGCTGACCTCCGTGCCCACCGCCGACTGCCACTTCAGCTGCACCCAGATGCTGGGTGGGTCCACCGGCACCGCTGTCACCTGCGTGACAATCGCGTGGCTTCAATCCAGGGCGGCCCATGGCGGCCCCAGCCCCCAATCCCAGGAATGACCCCCCCCCCCCCCCCCTCAGGAGGCTGGGCTCACCTGCAGCACCACCGTGCTGGGCGGCAGCGCCTCCATGTCCAGCGACGTTTCCGCCTGCAGCAGCAGCTTCGACACCATGCCGCAGCGCAGCGAGTTGTCGGGGCGCCACACCAGGCCGCACAGCACCTGCTGCAGCACCTGCGCGCTGCTCTCGGGGCCGCCCTGCAACCAGTCCTGCCGCGGGGTGGCGCCACCGCGCCCGGGGCTCAGCGCACCAGGGACAAGGGCCGGGACAAGGGCGCTGCACGCAGGGGGCAGGCAGCCCTTTGCGGAGCGGATCGGATAGGGTATGGTGGGGAGGAGGGAGGGGGGCAGCACCTCCACCGAGGCTGCGTGGCTCTCGTCCCTGGCCTCCGGGCAGTCCAAGGGATCCTTGCATCGCCCCTCCTCTGCTAAGCTCTGCGGGCGCTGGTGGTGCGCCGATCGCTGCGGAGGGTTCTCCTCTGCAAGCCCCACAAGCAGGAAGCGGCAGGGGGGGGGGGGGGAGGCTGAGCCAGATGAGCTTCTGCCACGCGATGTTGGGCACATCCTGCGTTCTGCAAGCCCTACACGACTCTTCCGAGCCAGGAGCACATCAGACGCGGGCGCAGGGAGGTTGCGGACGGGATGGGTGATGAGATTGTCGCGGCGCCACCACTCACCAAACTTCCTGGCCAGCAGGAGCGACACCTCGATGCACGCCTGGCAACGCCGCGGGCGGATGACGGCCAGCGACTCGTCCAGCGCCAGCAGTGGGAATGCGCGGCGCACGGCATCCGTCGAGGCGCCGCGCGGCTCGACTGGGGAGGTGCACAGCTTGAGGCACTCCAGGGGGGGCGCCGGCTGCGGCTTGGGGGGCGCCGCCGCTGGGAAGGGCGGGATGAGGTGCCCTTCGGTGGAGAACACAAAGTGGTCCAGCAGTCCTGCAGCAGAGTCGAAAGGGAGCAGGGGTGAGGGAGGGGGGGGGGGGGGGGTGGAGGAGGGATTGCCCGCGGGCAGATGACAGACGGCTACTAGGTGTATGGGAGTGCACAGGTGTAGCAGGCGCCCGCACCCGAGGCGTTGGAGTGCAGCAGGTACAGGTACTTGGAGGTCTCGCTGAGGAAGAAGCTCTCCATGCTATCCTCCAGCTCACCTGCCCATACCAGGTCAGGTCATGCCACGCTCCCAGCGCCTCCCTCTGGCACGAGGACCACGTGCCACAATGCCCCCCCCCCCCCCCCCCCTCCCGGCCTGAGCAAGTGTAAAAGCGAGGCGAATGCCCCCCCCCCCCCCCCCCCCCCCCTTCGGGCCTGAACCAGTGTAAAAGCGAGGCGATTTAGTGTAACTCAGGCTCACAACCACGAACGGCAGAGGTTCTGGCATTAAAACAGACTGAGGGATTGCATGGAACTTTGAGGAGTGTGGAGGATTTTGGCACATGCTGGACTGAAGGTGCCAAATCAATATGTGGTGTATCCGATGCTGCCGAGCGTACCGTGAAGCACAGCTTCAAACATCTACACACACATTGCAAACACTCCCCCCCCCCCCCTTTCACTCCCCGCAATCCAGGAAGCTTTAAGTCCGCACCTGACTGCACGTCGCGCACACTGGCAAATCCGCAGCGTTGCCGGTTGCGCTCCATCAGCGTCGCCTGCGTGACACCATGCGGCCACATGTCAGCCACATCCCGCCCCCCCCCCCCCCCCCCCCCCCCCGTCCCTTTAGAATTTAGCTAGCTGTGGCGAGCAACAGGCAGCCGGTG
Organism: Tetraselmis striata; assembly: GCA_006384855.1. Lineage (NCBI taxonomy): Eukaryota > Viridiplantae > Chlorophyta > Chlorodendrophyceae > Chlorodendrales > Chlorodendraceae > Tetraselmis > Tetraselmis striata. The sequence goes on from VCJN01002455.1 coordinate 26,593, forward strand.
GGCACAGCTCCACCTGCAGGCTGCGCGCCACCTCCATGAAGTACGGCTCGCCTGTCTCAGCGTGCAGCAGGTAGGTAGACTCAATGAGCTCCGGCCGCAGCGGGTAGCCCTTCTCGATCGGGTGCCGGCTGCTCAGGCCTGCCGTTCCACAGGCCAACACATCCACACATCAGCTGAGCTGCCTCGCGCCGGGGCAGGGGCGTCACCGCAGCGGAGATCGCCAGTAGTGGCACATGGGTGAAGAAAGGGGACTCACTGACGTCAAACAGCTCCGGCAGCCAGCCAAACTTGAGCCAGGCGTTGGTGAGGTTATCATGCAGCGAGGTGGCGTCCTTCATTTGACCGATCATAGCCTGTAGCGACACCCGACCACGCTCGGTCAGCGTCAGTATGCACAAACGCCAGCATCCAGGCGTGAGCAGGCAGCCATGGCATGGAGTGGGTCGGGGCGCGCCTGCATGCCGGGCCAGAAGGCGCCCAGGCTGGACACCCAGGGGCGCGTCAGCTTGCCGGTGTCCATATGAACGTCCAGCAGCCAGCCCTTGGCGTCAATGCCCGCAGGGCGCAGGTGCACCATCGCCGCCGTGTATAGCTCCGCAAACATCTCCAGGTACTCCGTCTTGCCGAACACCAGCCACGCCTGCGGACCAGCCCGGGATCGCTCTCGGCCTCATTTCCCTTACTGCGCCCCCCCTTCCCCTGTAGAGACCCCCCCCCCCCCCCCCCCCTCCCCCTTCCCCTTCCCCGGGCCCTCTTGCACCCCCTTCCCACTCACCTTGAGCAGGTACTCGTAAAAGGAGTCGATGCCCGCGCCAATCCCCGAGTCCTTGCGCACCCAGGCGCCCACGTCCACGTTTAGTGTGTTGCCCAGCAGCCCCGTGCGCTTGGAGCGCATCCGGAACAGCTTGACTGCCGCGTTGTGCGCCAGCTGCTCATACTTGGGGTCACCTGGCCGGCGCAGCAGAGGGCAGCGGGGTGGGAGAGTTGGTGGGCAGCTGCTTCCTCATCTGCCCTAATAGCCTTGTGGCCGTCGTAACCCCCCCCCCTTCCCCCCCCCCCCCCCCCCCCGCCCTACCCCCGCACTCCCCCCCTGTCCCCGCCCTGGCCCGCTGGCTGAGGTGAACTCCACAGTGTCCCTGCCCACCCTTTTGGGAAGGGGGAATGAGAGTGCTGTGAGACGGGCATCTGCAGCGATGTGCCGGGACCTATGCTGAGAGGTAAAGTAACCTGGCCCTGTGGGCGCCTCACCCGACAGCCGGCTGAGCAGGCCAAACTCCAGCAGCAGCGTGCCGGCGCAGGCAGTGCACGTGGCTCGCGTCTCGCCCGGCAGCACACCCGTGGCGAGGTTGACCCAGGAGAGCGGGATGCCGCTGGGCGTGGCAAACGCGGGCAGCAGCCGCTCCGCCAGGTCTTGCGCCAGCACCAGCAGGCAGCCGTCGTACCTACGCAAGGGAGTGCCAGCCCTCAGCCCAGCCCAGCCCAGCTGAGCGCGTAGGGATGGAGCTGCCTATGTGAGGGGGGGGAGAGGGGGAGCGGGGGCGGGGGGGGGGGGGGGGGGGCACCCCGGCACCAGGGTGGGGTCGCGCAGCAGCAGCACGTGCGTGGAGAGGAAGCCGCCCAGCGCGCGGATGGTGAGCTCAAACACGTGCACGCGCTCGTCCACCTCCAGGGAGAGGTTGGCGCAGAGCCACTGCACCGCGCGGCGCACCTCGTGCTGCTCGCCGAGCAGCTGCGTGTGTTGGGCAGGATGCAGGGCAGGACTGTGAGGGCAAAGGCTTGGGATGTCAAACCACGGCGTCAGGTGTGGGAGTGTGTGTACAGAGAGGAAAAGGGAACGGGGGCGCACGATGAGGGTGTCCAGCGCGTCGATGAGGGAGAGCGCGATGCCGCCCTGGGAGTTGCTGCCGCGGCAACTAATGGGGCGCAGGTCGTCGCGGGGGAAGGCACGCTGCATATAGTTGTCGAAGCCGTGGCGGAACATCTGCTTGGCCTCGTTCCTGGGTGATACCGCGAGCACCAGCGGCTGTCAGCCCCCCCCCCCCTCCCCCCCCCCCCCCCCTGCGGTGCGCACCCACGCGTGCACCAAACCTCCGCAGCAGCAAGCACATGACGGCAGCAGTCACCTGAGCGCCTGAAGCTCCGCGCCAGAGATGGGTCCAGTCCGGTTGAAGAGCTTGCCCTGCGCCGCGGCTTCGTCTCAGCACACATGCAGACACAGATACGGATTCTGGCCCACGTGGGCGAGCGCCTCGCGATGCCTTTATGAGCCCCACGCCATCCTCCGCCTGACCGACAGCCCATTAACCCGAGCAACCGCTTGCACGTCCTGGTCTCCCTTCTACGACCACTATCACTGCCTTGCAAAGGAGACCAGTTTGACCCCCCCCCCCCTTCCCCCTCCGCTCCCTCGGCTGGTAGAACTGCTACGCAGCCGCTGCCAAACCTGCCGCAATCCTCAGTGCCAGCGCGCCTCTCCCACCTTGCCGCACGCTAGTACAGGCTGGAATCTTTCGAAATCTGAGCTTGGGGGAGGAAATATGGCAGCTGGGGGTTGGGAGGTGAGAAGATGGGGGTCTCAGGGCGCACGTCCACAGATCGGAAGTCCGCCTTGGAGACCGCCGCCACGCCGGGCGTGGGCGACAGCTCAGGCAGTAGCAGCAGCAGCAGCAGCGCGCTCCCCGCCGCCAGTGTAGCAGCCGACGACGAGCGCTCGCCCCGAGGCCACGCCATCGCTGTGCTCGATACTCCGCGGGCCGCACGGCGCGTGGCCCTCTCCGCAGATGGTAGAAGGGGGCCGCCGCGACTCAGCCTCGCCGGGGGAGGCGCGCCCGCATGCCGGCCCGCCCGCCCTCCCCCTCGCCGCCGTCCTGCACAACCTCGCAGAGAAAGCGGTACGGTGAGAAGCACCCGAAGCAGGGGAACGTGGCTCCAGGAGTCTCGGCCTATCCAATGCGCTGACGTTGGTAGCCGCGCTGAGGCGGCTTGCTTTGCTGGTGTGACCTGGCGCACCGCAGATCGCCTCGCGTCGTCCGCTCGAAACCGGCGGCCGGCAGCACCGTCCGCCAGCAGCGCGCGGTTTTGACGGTCTCCTCATTCAGCAAGTGCTGCAATCACTGTAGTTCCAGGCTAGGAAAATTAAAGTCCTCGTAAATTGCAGCGCACATCTGCTAAAAGCTCACTTTTGCCCGGGATTTGCGCGCGCGTGATGCCACAAAAATTAGTATTGTTGGAGTGATGACCTGGCTATAACATTTGCCCGACAAAAGTTTCCGGCCCATAAATTTTATAGGCCGTAAGACACAATTCGTCCGATTTTTCCCAACCTGGAACTTCTCTATAGCGATAGTAGCGCGGTGCTATATTAGCTGTATATTTATCCCTTAATTAATTATGTTTTAACATCAGGTCTTTAGCAGGCTGGATGTATATTCCTTAATTAATTCTTATCGCTTAATGTTGCGCTCTTTCAATATTCGGTCGTAAACGCGCTATGTAGTAGTTGTCATATCGGTACGACTGCTGAGCTAGCTCTTCATCAGCCGCCGGCTCACCATTATAACGTAATGCTTGCATTTACACCGACCACATCGCTTTTATTTAGTTCGGCCCTCACTTCAGCGCGGTTGCGTCATCAACCCTAAAAGCAGGCGCGGGCCGGCACCCGCCCCGCGGGCGGGCGGGGTCTCGTCGCAGATTCAGCAGAGCATATCACCCGTCACCCTTGCTGTGGATGTTACCATCGTCTTCCTGAGCAGACATCCGCACAGCGGTGCAGCCCAACACTGCGAGGGCGAATTGAGCTTGTGTCTGTCGGCGCTCAAGTATTGCCAGCGGGTTCGGGCGTCTTTGCGGCACGGGACCGGTGGTCAGCGGGCGGTCAACGGCGGGCGGGCGGGCACTGGCACGACAATCACCGGGCTGCACGTGCGCCCGCGCACCTCACTGACCCAGCCTAGGACCCGCCGCACCGGAGCGCATAAGGCCCCGGGGGAGGAAAAGCTGTTCTGGGCCAGAGAATTGGTTGCTGCTGCGGCAGGACTGGAATAGGTGCCACGGCGCTGCGCTCCGACATCTGGATGCTCTAGCGGGGCAACAGCAGGCCGGCCACCCAGGGAGGGCGGAGGGATTACTTGGCATTCTCTGACATACCCTGTACACCACATGCTGCGCCAGCCAATTATCCGCATGGTCCACCTACCCTGCGAAACCAGCGCCCGGCCTACCTCCCCATGTGTTAGCCTAGGTCCAGGGCCGGGCTTTGGCTTGCTGGGACAATTCTACGGGCCTGAATGATTGCCGCCATATGCAGCGACACGCATGCGGCGTGCATGAAAATGGGTTGTGTATGCAATCAGAATCCTCAAGCACTCATTGCACTGAGGGGTAAGTGCACGTTTGCATCCAGAGCGTGCAGCATTTCCTGAGTGGTTGGTGCATGCTCGCACGCGTGTGTGCTTCAGGGGCGGGGAGGAGGAGTGGTGCGCATCGTCGCAGGCACAGGCAGGCACAATGGCGAGCAAGGCAGGGCGGCGGATTGAGATGATGCTGCAGGAGTTGCAGGTGTGCCATGCGCTTGCCTGGTCCCATTACCTCCCACAACACTTCTCTTGCCCCCCCCCCCCCCCCCCCCCCCCGCGCCATTTTTTTTCGCCCCCGCGGCATGCCCCGCACCCGGCCGACATGGAGCACACCGTACCGATAGGATCGAGCATGATAGTGCCATGCCGGAGCATTGGCGCGCAGGTCACGGATGCGGAGGCCGGCAGCGGGCCGACCTCCCCCATGTCGCGTGTGGACCTGTCCGGCATGGAGGAGCCCTCATACACGCTCGAGTCTGAGGCGAGCGGCGCCTTGGACATGACGGACATGGAGATGGAGGAAGGTGCGATGCGGCCGGGGTCAAGAAGACGGCGCTGGCAGGGAATGAGGGGCGGGCATGCAGATTGATGGTGGCGCATGCACTCGCAGGCATGCACGCCAGCAGCGGACCCCGTCGGCGTAGCGGCATGCAGGGGCGGCATTCAGGCTACCTACTGGAGCGCATTGAGAACGATTACCGCGCCCGTATATCTGAGCTTGAGCTGCAGGCAACCCCCGCCCTCACACAACCCCACACAGCCGCCTTCACTCCCCCTCACCCGCCTACACGGCCCCCTCTCCCGCTTCTGACGCTGCCTGTAAATCCATGCATGGATGCAACTCAAATAAATCCCACAAGAAAACAGACAGTGAGCACGGCCTTGCGGCAACTGATCACGATAAAGTCTCTATATGCACCCACACTTGCATCATCATTTCCACCGCAAAGTTCCTTCTGACGCGAGTGTATCCCGGCGTAAGGCATGCTGCTGACTGACTATCTTCACCACGACGGCCTGCGCGGCGATGCAGCTATCGGAGGCGGCTCGCGACCGCGCCGCAGCCGACGTCGCGCACGAGCAGCTGCTGTCGGAGCGGGATCACGAGATTCGGGGCCTGCGCTCGCAGCTGGACGAGGAGCTAAAGGAAGTGCTCGAGCGGCAGGCGCAGGTATACCTTCGGCCGCTGTCGTGCCCGATCTGTGTACTAGGCTGCCGGCGCTGGAAGACTGCTCGCCTGTAGACCATCTCATCTCCGCGCCCCTGGCTGCAGGTGGAGGCGGCGGCGCCGGCGATCCAGGGGCAGATGCGCGCAGTGCGCGACCAGCTCGAGCGGCTACACGTCACAGAGGCGCAGTACGTTGAGATATTGCAGGTGCCGCGGGATCGGCGGCCGCTGGTGGACGAGGTCAAGGTCGCTGTGTATGACGCGCAAAAGGTGCGCCCCCCCCCCCCCCCCCTTCGCTTTTCAACCTCATTTCTTCCTCCTATGTCACGACAATGCATTCATCAAGATCTGTTTTTCGACACGTAGCGTCTCGACACCGACAACAGACCGCTGCGCAGCATCGCAAGAGACAGAAGCAAGTCTGCTCAACGCTCGGCCGTCCTAACTTCTGCGGGTCCCCAACAGGCGATGCGAGCCGAGCTGGAGGAGCTCCGGGGTGGCGCCGCAGCAGCTCGGGAGGCGAACGCCCGCGCGCAGCAGGAGGCGGCCCACCTCCGACGCGAGAACGCGCGCATCGCCGCGAGCGTGGTATGCTGGGCATAGCCATCCCGGCCCGAATGTCAGTGCTGTCGCGCGGAGTGCTGCGATAGTCGCCGTGGTAACTCGCCGTCCAGGTCTATGCAAGGGTTGCAAGAATCCCGAGACTTGCGAATTTGGTATTCTCCTCGAACGGGACAGTGTTCATCCACGATGTATAACTGGCCGGAAGCCCCAGCACCATTTCCCTAAGTGTCCTGCATTTGATCTATGCTCGACCGAAGCCCATGCTGTGCACCACGTTTCATTTGTGCACCTTTCGAGTTACGAGGCTCGGCGATTTTACTGCGCGCCCTGTTCGAAACTTCGAATCACTTGGCCGAGAGTGTCGAAGCGACCTTAACTGGATGACGACCGTAATGTAAGGCGATCCAGGTTTCAACTGCTCATGGGGTTGATCCGATGTGCGCATCAGGTGATCTGGCTAAAGTTATCCTGGGGCTTCGGTTGGATCGCCTTGCTCAGGTGGACCGCGAAAAGGACGCCGATGGGCAGGTGTCGGCGTACCAGGCGCGCGTGGAGCGGCTGTCGGCGGAGCTGGAGGAGATGACGGTGCGGGCGGAGGTGCTGGCGGCCAAGGGCAGCATGTACGACGACCTGCAGGCGAAGTGCGACAAGCTGGAGGAAGAGAATCAGAAGCTGCTGTCCACGGAGGCGGCGCTCAAGCGCGCACAGGTGCGGTACAATCCACCGGCCGCACTCTCGCTCTCCTATTGCTTTGTCCTGCTGCTGCTTCGCGCGGTTGCAGCTGCTTGCCGGCCTCCGCTGCCGCGATCCGTCCTGCCGCATCCTACTGAAGATATCAGCGGCTCTTGGCCGGCTGTTGACACGCTGCGGCTGCGTACCCTCCGGCAGACGGATATCGAGGAGATCCGCAAGAATAACCGCGAGCGGGAGCACACGCTGCAGATGCTGATGATGGACAAGGCGTACCTGTCCAAGGAATGCGAGGCGCTGTCGGAGCGCGAGCGGAAGCTCGAGGCGGAGCTGGACTCTAAGGGGGAGAAGGTGGCGGCGCTCAAGAAGGCGCGGCAGGAACTGTACGACAAGCTGCTGTCGGGCGAGGCGAACGAGGCGGGGCGCTACGAGCGGCGGCTAAGCGACGAGATCGCGCGGATCCAGGCGGAGGCAAGCTCGCACATCGACCGCATTCGCAAGGAGAGCACCGAGATGTTCGAGCGCGAGACGCGGCTGTTGCGCGAGCTGCGGGACTCGGCACAGCAAGAGGCCGCCGCCGCCGCGGCAGGCACCAAGGCGCTGCAGGGCCAGTATGACGACCTGCTTCTGCAGCATCGCGACCTCCAAAAGCGGGCAGACCTGCAGCGAAGCGAGCTGCAGGTGTGCTAACACTAGCTTTGCCCTGTCCCGCCATGACGAACGACAGCGGGCATCCGCATGTTGCGTTTTGCTGCTCTTTGGGGTGGCGGGTGTCCGGCGCGTGTATGCCTCTCAACTGCGCCCGCTGTCTCGCAGGGCGAGATCCGGATGAATGAGTTTGAGCGGGACCGCCTGCGTGTGCAGCTGGATGAGAAGGAGGCTGGTTTGAAGCAGGCGGTGCTGCAGGTCGGTCAATCTCCCCCCTGTCGCCTTTCCTGCCGCAACTATCAAATGGAGGGAGGGGGGCACATCGCCACCTGGCGTAGAACTAGCGTGTGAGCCACATGACATGATGCACGGGGAACTGGCAAGTATGCGGCAGTATAAATATGGCCATATAGAGATGGTGTAGGACACATTGCTGCGGAGGGCGCACCTCATCAGGAGACCAGCTCGGAAAGGGGTAGGTTTTCACCACGGGCCGGCTCGCCGCTCGACTACTGTCGAAGGCAGAGATGGGATGGATGCGCTGTGGAACGGGGAGCGTGACAAGCAGCGTGAGCTCGGGTGCCTGAGGCGTGGGTGCGGGGTGTGGGGCGCCGCGTCAGGTTGAGATGCTGCAGGAGAAGGTGCGCGTGCTGACGGAGAGCTACTACAACCTGGAGGCGGAGAAGCACCGGCGGGCAGCGGACCTGGAGTCGCAGCTGCTGGCGTGCCAGGAGCGCCTGGGGCAGTACGAGAGGATGGAGACCGACATCGATACCGCTGTGCTGCGCGGAGGTGCCCCCCCCCCCCCCCCCCCCCCTCTCGATATGTGTATATGTGTTGCATGTACCCCTATGTTCATCCATCCATGCAAACATACACGCTATTTCGAACGTGCATGTGGCGGTATGGCATACATCTTGACGAGCCAAGTGCATTGAGAATGTTCATATATGAATGTATGTTATATCCGATTCCAATCCATGTGGGCGCGACGGTCCATGTCCTAGTATAATCCAGCCTAGATCTTTAAACTCAATGCCAACAATATACCAACCCTATGGCTCTGACAGAGCGAGAGGAGGGGGGTGATATCCATGTAGGTGTCACTTCCTGCTACATTATAACCTTGTTATAACATCTACATCAATAAACAATTGGGTACTTATACCCGGGGGTCTGCATTTGGTTTTTGACGCTAGATACCCCATACTACACAGACACGAGTGCGGTACCCGTGATCACTCGATCGCAACGTTTCTGATGCAATGTTTCGGTATGCGCAATATCATGCAAACGCTCTTACGGGTTGGTGTTGGAGCACACGGACGTGGCTGAACATCTTCGCGTTCGCCGACGTTGACAGAACGATCATGTCACGACAGCTCCGCTTGGAGCTGAAGGCCGCGATATACTGGATATATACTTCTAGATCACACGTGCACACACATATACAATGTTCTCATCCTCATTAAATCATTTCGGCATCAATCCATATTGGCTGATGAAGCTCATTGTGGGCTCTGACGCTACCCGGCGACGCGGCAACGCCTGCCGCAGGCGACGACGCCGACCTGCAGAACATGCTGGCGGGGTCGCTGCCGCTGGCGGTGCGCCGCCGCGTGCAGCAGTCGCTGCAGCTGGCGGCGCGCGTGAGCCGGCTGGAGGCGGAACGCGTGGAGCTGGCCCAGGCCAAGGAGGCGGCCGCCAGCCGGGCGCAGAGCCTGGAGGGGCAGCTGGCGTCGCTCCAGGCCAAGTGGGCAGCCCCCCCCCCCCCCCTCTCCTCCTCCCCGCTCCTCCTCCCCCACACTGACCGGCTCCGCACCGGCCACGCGGCCGTGTCTGCAGAGCGTTGCCGTCCCTCTGGCGATGGGATACGCCAATTGACCAAACAGTAATAATGACCCCGAAGCAATTCCATAGACACCACTTATACCAGCTTCTACTTCGTGCTTGGAACTGAGAGATTGGACACATCTTTCATAGTTGTCTGTAGCTTGACCGGCAGCTCGGCATCCTTTCTAATGCGACACGTACCGTTACGGGTGCTGGTGCACTTACATGAACCCCCGACATAAGCCCCAAAATCGGCTTTTGCGAAACCTATACGGAAATTCGGTATAGTTCCGTTATATCTTCGATTAGATATGACCTCTGGCAGGTAGGGCAGGTTATTATTTGCAGATGAGCACTATTTACCGCGTCGACACCTGAATACAGAAGCACTTAAAAAGACATAAACTTGTTGTTTGGTTGTTGCTCATACAGAAACAACGTCATGTTCTGGGCCACTTAATCAGCCAACTCACTGACAGATGCCGCCGGCTCTGGTGCACCGGGGCGCCGCAGGACGCGGCTGCTGGGGCAACCGCAGTCCTTCCTGCTCGAGCAGCTGGAGGACGCTGAGCGCAAGGCGCGACAGGCCGACGTGGACCTGGAGGCAGCCAAGGTGGGCCGCTCTGCGCGGTGGCGCGGTGCCGCTTGCTGACGGACGAACGGGCGCATGCGCCGACTGACGGCTGCGGCGGTGGGCGCGCCTTGGGGTAGGCCAAGGAGGAGGGCCTGCGGGAGCAGCTGCAGCAGCAGCAGGCGGAACTCAGCCAGAAGCTGCGCTGCGCGGAGGAGCAGTGCCGAGGTGCGCCCGGCCGGTCGCCTGCCCCTCACCCGGAGCGAGGGCGGCGCTCAAACGCCTTTCCCCATCGAGCGCTTGCGACTGCGCGCTCCTTTGAGTTTTCGCAACACTGCGTGAACGGGTACTGATGGTGCGCCTATGCCTGAAGCACGCGTTTATTTTCTTGTTATTGCTCGAGGAGGTGGGGAGGGTCTTGGATAAGTGATATGGTCAGCATGATGATAATCATCAATCATGTGCGTAGTGCCAGAAGTGATCTTATGATGGGACATATCCGGGTGCCGGTGCGCCAGTGATAGAGTGTGTACTGGTAGAGACTATAGGCACCCGGTCACGCGATCCTCCTATGTCAGTCATACGTTGTCGAATACAATGGGCAAAACCAAGTCCGAACTGCGCCGGCAGCCGTGTTCAAGACCATGGTGTACTCTGGCCGCCGCCTGTCATGAAATCTTCACTGTCGCATTCACCCCGCCTTCACGCGTAGTATGAATTCGCCGCGCTTTTGCGCCATTCTAATGTATTCATAACGCCTCCACGTCTGGGCATCCTGCCCCATGACGGCGTGGACGCTGATCTGCTGTGAACCCCCCCCCCCCCCCCCCCCCCCCCCCCCCCTGGGGCTCACCCGCCACCCTGCAGCGCTGGCCAACGAAAAGTCCGCGATGCGGAGCGACCTGGAGCGCGTGCTACGGGAGCGCGGGCAGCTGGACTCGATGCGCGCGCTGCTCGCCGCCGCGGTGCAGTCCGCGCAGCGCGGTGGCTCCGCGTCGCCCGGCCGGCAACGCAGCCCGGGGCGGGGGCGGGGCGGCGGGCGCGGGCGCGGGCGCGCCATGGCCTCCGCAATTCACGTGCCCGGCGCGAGCCGGTAGCCAGCTAGACGAGGGTGGGTAGCTCCGGCGGGGCGGGGTGGGGGGGAGGGGAGCGGCGACAGCTCCCAATGTCTGCGTGTAATCTGCATGGCCATGTCCAGTTAGCACTTCGGCAACACCCGCTCTGACCGCGTCCTCTTGCCAGGAAAGCTTTGCCGAACGTGCAGGCAAGGGACCATGCTGTACCCCCCCCCCCCCCCCCCCCTCTCCTCACACTCAGCGGATAAGTCACCCCGGAAGGCGCACACAGCAGCACGCCGCACCTTTCCGTGCTGACATGCGGGTGCCGCGGCGCAACTCGGCTAATATCTATGCTAGCCCGGGCGACCCATTCTGGCGTGTGCTAGGAGGATCTAGGACTGTATCGTCTGGCTACATGTACGCACTAGCCGTTCTGGTCACGCTTCCACCCGTCCATCTTGTTTGCCGACCATATGCAGGGGTATCCATTCCTTAGGTATCCACCCCTGTTATACATGCACTCCCTTGCCAGCAGCACGAATGGGTATAATAAAGTGTACTTCTTAGTCGCTAATACAATAACGCGATAAGCTTCCCCTTGATGGCATCTGTGCGACTTGCCCCGCGCGTATGGACAGGGCGGGTGTGCCGATGTATACGGACGGCGAAGATGCCCATGCATTGACAGGATGTACCTCAGTGGGAGATGTCGTATCCAATTTGTAGGTATGTACCCCTACTACTATATATGTACTGCCCTGCCAGCAGCACGAGTAGGCATAATAAGTTTATTTTGTTAGTGTATGTGATAGTTGCTAACGCGAGGAGTTTGGCATTTGGCAAGGAGTTCTCCCCTGACGGCGAAGATGCCAATGCATTGACAAGATGTATCCAGGCGGACGATCTCATCAGAGATCGTTACACACAGTGGCAGGTGTATTACAGATATATCATTGTGGTGGAGACATAATTCATTTATACGATACAAAAAACAGCTCAATGGATCACTATGCTCTTCACGGATGTAGCAGGCGCAGTGTCCGTCCCTACCCGAAAGGACAGCCACCTCGCGCTGCTGCTGTCCTGCCTCGATAAACACCGGGCTCGCCAACCGCGCGCAGGAATGGTACCGGTAGCGACGCAGAACAGGCGTTCAAGGAGGCTCACAGACGCAGCGCACACGGGAAATGATTAGCCCCGCGGATGCGCACATCACTGCATTGATGCAAGCGTGCATTCCTTAGATCTCCCTGTAGTTCAGCTGTGATGTTTGAGGGGACAACGGCCACGAGCCAAGGAGCTTTGGGTGGCAGGGAGGGGGGGGGGGGGGGGGTCTTGGGCACATCACGGAAAGAGTGTCTCGATTCAGTGGCGTCACGTGGCGACTGTTGGAGCAAAGCAAAGTGGGGGAGGGGGTTCACTGCGCGCGCGGGGCTCAACCCTAAACCTGCCGCCTGCCTCAGATGCCGGGCCGCTTGAGGAAGGACGGCATCGCCTGGTGGCCGCGCCCCCCAAAGTCCACCTTGCCCTTGCTCTTGGTCAGCTGCCGCTGCGTGGCGTTCTTGAGCGCCATGATGACGTCCGTCGTGCCGTTCTCGATGGCCGCCATGAGCGGGCTCACGCCGTGGCCGTCCACCTTGCTGCAGTCGGCGCTCGCCTCCAGCAGGATGTTCACCATCTCCAGGTTGCCCGCGGCCGCGGCGATCCACAGCGCCGTCGCGCCCTTCTTGGCGCCCGTGGAGCAGGGGCAGTCCACCTCCGTCTCCTCGCTGCTCAGCAGCATCCGCCCCATCTCCACGTCGCCCTGCGCGGCGGCCAGGTGCAGCGGCGTCTGCCCCTCCTCGTCGCACTGGTTGGGGTCCACCTTGCCCTGCTCCAGCAGGTACTTCACCTGCTTGTGCTCCTTCATGCTGACCGCGTCGTGCAGCGCGTTCATGCCGTTCACCTTGGTCGCCGTCACGTTGATGCCCGCCTTGACCAGCAGCGTCATCACCTCCTCCCAGTCCGACTTGCCAGTAGAGTGGGTGGAGAACCTGGGCGTGGGACAAAAAGGCCAAGCAAGAGAGGAAGCAAAGGGTTGGGAGGGGGGGGGGGGGGGGTCGGCTTGTCAGTGTTGGCTGGCAAGAAGAAAGTACCTTGCCGGCCCGGCTGGTACCGATGCCACCGCGTCTCCAAGGACGCGCTCAGAGAGGAAAGTGTCCTCATTTCAAAGCCACGAGGCCGCGTCGGTCACCGCCAAAAACGGAGCATCCCCCAACGAGAGCCACGCTGTCCTGCGCGAGTTGCGTGAAGCAACCTTTGGCGCCCTTTCAGACCCGTCGCTCGCGGCGTCGGCCCGAGCCCTCACCCCAGCTATTGTGTGAGGGCCCAAAACCGAACAAATACACGATACATGCGTTCCGAACACACAAAAGTGCCGGTGCGCACCCCTGGGAATCAATGCCCCGGGTTTCGTATCGGAGCGTCGGCACCCCTAGGGGGTTTTCGGTGACCCCTTGCCCGCTCGCCCGGCATGAGTGAGCGGATGTACATGCGCAGGGTGTTACGCCAGGGCCCGCTGTGCCGCTTGGCTCCCTGGAGGATGGGTGTTGGCAGGTGAGCAGGCTGCTGGCGCTGAGAGGACAGCTGATATTCCATGGTATGTAATCAGGCTCGCAGGTCGCACAGACTGTGAATCGGATTTCGCCTTTGAGTCCAGGATTTTGTTGTTAATATTCCCGGTGCATTCTGACAGATTTCCGGATACAGTTGGTGTTGCCCAATTTGGGTTAAGGTCAAAAACAATAACATGTGGTGAATCCAGAGTGTGACGACGGCAGGTGGGCTCTCCCTGTTGTGATGCTGGTTGAGGGGGAAGCATGGCAGAAAAGGGGGGGGGGGGGGGGGGGGGGAAGCAGCAGGGCTGTGGGAGCGCCGCTCCGCGGGCTCACCCCTTGGACATCAGCACGTGCGCTGCTGTGCTGCCGTCCGCGGAGGCGGCCTCCGGGTTGGCTCCCGCCATCAGCAGCGTGCGCACCACCGCGGCGTGGCGGTTGGCCTGCACATGCGCCAACGACACCGTACTTCAGCAGTGTGCGCGGTGGAGCTCAGCTGAGGGGGAGGGGCGAGAGGGGGCGGCTGCATAGAGATCCAGGGGGGGGGGGGGGGGGGAGTTGAACGGGGTCCTGGCAAGGAGGGCGCACCGCCGCGATGTGCAGCGGCGTGCGCTGGTCCAGGGTGATGGCCTCCGTGTTGGCACCGCCGTCCAGCAGGGAGGACACGACAGCATCGTGGCCGCCCTCCGCCGCCACCCACAGCGGCGTGGCGCCGTCGATGGAGCGCGCCTCCAGCTTGGTGCGCCAGCGGAGGGCGGAGACCACGTTGTGGTGGCCGTTGCAGGCGGCGATCCAGAGCGGGGTGGTGTCGTTGCAGAGCGCCTCCGCGTTGGCGCCCTTCTCCAGCAGGTGCTCGCAGATCTCCGCGTGCCCGTTGCACGCGGCAATCCACACCGCGGTCGCGCCGCCCTGCGTCACCACGTTCTTGGTGCCCTTGTCGCCCTTGTCGGCCGCCTTGCTGCTCTTGGCGTTGGAGGCCAGCAGCCCCATCAGCGCCTGCCCGTCCTCCGCGCCCCACTCCCCCTCAGGCTTCTTCGTCTTGCCGCGATTTTCCAGCGACTCGATCACCGCCTTCATGGCGGAGCTCCCGCTGTCCAGCTCCAGCACCGTTCGCTGCGGCCGCCGGGGTGGCAGGCAACGCCCGCGGTGAGTAATAGCACGCAGACCGCCAAGCCCTCTAAGCCCCCCCCCCCCCCCCCCCCTCCTTCTCTGCACCCCTTGCCAAACTACAGCGTACAAGGAACTGCGACTTTTACCACCCAATCAAACACAGAGAGACTCTACGGGGCACGGGGGCAAGAGCCCCCCCCCCCCCCCCGCCTTAAGGCGTTCGCCCCTATGCTTAGTGGGCCGGGCCTCACCAGGCGGATGGCGTCGTTTTTGAAGGCGCCATGCGCCAGCAGCAGCTTGACGCACTCCAGGTGCCCGTTGGAGGCGGCGATCCACAGGGGGGTGCAGCCGCTGCCCATGGGGGGAGGGGCGGGGGGGGGGGGGGGGAGGGGGGGAGAGCGTGTCAGGGGCATGCGCCCTGGCTAGGGTGATAGATGGGAGCCTCCTGGGGGGCTCTGGGCTGGCGGGTGGCAGGCGGGTGGGGGCGTGGCTGCCGCACCTCTTGTGGGCATTGTTGGGGTCTGCCTTGTGGCTCAGGAGCACGCGGACCACCTCCCTGCAGCACGCACACCCGGTCGCGTCACCCACTGCACGCGTCGGCAGGCTGGGCATTGGCCCGGCAGGCAAGAGGAGGGGAGGGGAGGGGGGTCGAGGCGGGTCGCACGAGTGCCCAATTGCGGCTGTGCTGAACAGGATGCTTTGCCCCGAGCGCTTCTTGAACTCCACGTTCGCGCCGCTCTGGCACAGCGCCTCCACGATTCGCGGCTTGTTGAGGGTGCATGCGAGCAGGAGCGGTGTGGAGCCGTCCTGCGTGGGCCGGCCAACAGGGCGGCGTAGGGTCAGGCGGGAGACAGAGGCGCTGATCGTGAGGTCCTCCTATGGTCTGAGACCACATAAACACGAACGGAGCGCAGAGGAAAGGTGGGAAAGGAACAATGAAGACAGCTGCCACTCTCGAAGAGCTTCACGCACCCCCACAGCAGCAAGTGGACCCCCCCCCCCCCCCCCCCCCTATATCAGCCCGGGTATGGTTCGGGCCAGGGAGGGGCATCCTTGGACCTGGCTCGGCAGCACCGCCCGCCAAGGGGCTCACCTGATCGAGGCACTCCGTGGAGTTGCCGTGCTTCACCAGCCAGCTCGCAGCCTTTGGGACGTCGCAGACGGAGCAGAGGTGGAGCGGCGACACGTTTCCATTCAGCATGTCCTGCTCGACCTGCACCATGGCCGCCACCAGCTGGTGCAGCTCCTCGCACATCTCAATGTCAAACATGTGGTCGCACTCCCCGCTGAGCAACGTCGCCTTTATGCCGTCCAGCCGTTCCGTGCCCTCCACGATGTTCTTCACCGGCTCCAGCTGCTCCGCAGCGATGAGGAATGCGATCGTCCGCGTCGTCGCCTGCTTCACGGCCTCGTGAAAGGTTCGGATGATCTTGAGCCGGTACTCAGGGAATATTACTCGTAGCATCTGGCTCACCGTCGTCTCGTTCACATTCTTCGTTGTCTTCTTGCGCGTCTTCACAACCGCATCCCAGAAGCCCCCCGTAGAGCCCGAGGCCACTTTCTTCGGCGCCGAGCTCGCAAGCTTCTTCTCCGCGGGAGTCCGCGCCGCGAACGCCATCCCGCCCGTGTGCCCTCAGCGGCCGCGCCCTCCAAGTTCTCCCGCCGCGCCGCTGTCCCTAGCCCGCCGTGGCGCTGAGAGAAGCACCTGACACTACGCCCGGCCGACTGCTTACCGTCGACACCGACCAGCGCTCAGTGCGGAACGCTGGGCGAGCTGCGGGGCAGCAAGTCGTCGCAGACCTCTTTCCCTGGGGCTAGACTGGGCGAGCTGAGCGTTCCGTAGCGGTCCTCGCGCCGGGTACCTCTATCTACGCGATTGACGCCACTGCAGCATGGCTTCGGCTACTTGCACCGCTCGCGGGGGCGTGCGGCCTCCATTTCTCGTTTGAAAAAAAATTAGGGCTCCCTGACTTGTGCGCTCTATGGGTAGTCAGTCATAAGGATTCAATGCGGCACCAAGCCGTAAACATTTAGCAGTACGATAGACGATATGTACGCTCTATTACTTTTCAGTGGCAATTGCCGTAGCAGTAGGTAGGTTCTTCGGTTGTAACAATGTTGCATACTGGGCTCGCTGCGAAAGGCGACCGGGAAATCATAAGAAAGGTACAAGAAAACACCCATCACTATAGTACTATGATTCAGCGCGCTATGGTTCTAGTTATTACATCAGGGCTTTCACAAATGCGCACAGATGCGCACTATTTCAGCGCGCTATCCACTGAGACTCAGCATATCGGGGTCCGAAGCAGGGTTGGGCTGCATTATCAACTGCACTGCAGTAAGCTACTGCATCACTGCAGCCTGCACTATTTTCCGAAAAGGGCTGCAGTGCAGTTACCCAAAGTGCCCCAATTCTCACTGGATAACGTTTGATGGGGCCCGCCAATGATAATACGCCATAATTCGACGGTTCCGGCGGTCGGAGCGCCGTGAATAGCACCGTACTCCCTCGTGCCATCACACGTCGCCGCATCGGGGCACAGACCAGTACACCACACACACTAGCCGAACATGTGATCCTCACTTCACGCTCACTACATGCCCAGGCACCACTACCTGTCATCCTCCTCTCATCACTCTTCGTCATTTATATGGAGGGAGACCAGTCTGCCGCGAAGCATGGCGCAACGGCGATGGGGGGCAAGGCGATGGCGGAGGACAGCACCGCCGCCGCCGCGGCCAGCACTGCCGCCAACAGCTCAGCAAGAGTGACACCGACACCACTGTTGCTGCTGGTCCATCTGAGCCATTTGCTGATGGTCCAGACAATGATGATGACGACGATGGTAGAGATGCCCTCTACTATGACGATGGTGACGTGAGGCTGGCCACTGACCATGCCAATAAGGCCGCCTTGTTGGCCGCTGCGGAGGCTGAGCTGCGCACCGTCCTTCCGCTGTTGCAACCTGCTCCCCAAGAGGACAGAGGACCCGTTGAAGTGGAGGAAGACGCATGCTTCTTCCCCCCCCCTCATCTCTGAATTAGCTAGGATTGCTTTATGTGTGCCGGGCTCTCACATTGAGTGCGAGCGCATGTTCTGTCTTGCTGGTCATCTTATCACCATGCACTTAAGAAATAAAATGAACCTGGATTACATGGGTATCTGCGTCTTCGTTCAGAAGAACCTCGACTTGGATGCCAAGGTCAGGGAACTACTTGCGTCACTCGTACTACGGGGAGGCTGCTTTCAACACCATGGCTGCGGATCTACTCAAGCCATGCGGAGAGGATTGGCTGGCTTGCCGGGTCCTTGAGGGCGAGGGCGAGGGGGAGGCCATCCGCATTCAATGGGGAGCGGTGGAGTCCATGCTGGAGCAGTATGGAGCCGAGCCAACGGATGAGGAGGCGGGGGATTAGAGGGGTTTTGATGCCATCATGCTTTTTTACGCGTATTTCACTATGCATGCCTTGGGACATCATCGTTGGACACACACAAATGTACACACAGTAGGCTTTCCCCCTCTGTAGGCAATTGAATGATATATTACAACTTCCGCCACGATTCATGCCCCTCTGCATCCGCCATGCATGGCTGCCCCTTTGCCCTTCACTGTCCCGCCCTTCCCTATAATCAGCAGTTTCAATGCTAATGCAGCCTGCACTACAGCATGTTGACTACAGCATGCACTGTAGCATGCACTGCAGCCTCCATGCAGCCTGCAATACTGGCAAGTGGATTGCAGCCCAACCCAAGTCCGAATCAGGGTTGGGTTGATGGGCCTGCAATTAAGGGTACTTCAGCCTGAAGTCCCAACTTAGGCTGAATTCAGTTCAGCCTGATTACCTGCTCCCGGAAATGGCATGAAAACTCCCTCTTACTTGAAGTCCAAGTACAAATACGAGTATTACGTGTGGGGCCCGCAGCTGTAGGAGCGTAGGACTGGCTTCCTCTGAATAGACATAATCCTAAGAGGTATTGCTCCCTATCGTCCCTTAGGGATCTTTTTACATCAATGCTTTAACATATGCCCATTTAAAACAGAACTAAAAGCAGTTGTGAAAGGTTGCCAGCAATGGAGAGATATAGGCATGTAATCAAGGGTCAACCAGGAGGCCAGGGAGACAAGAACCAAGGAAGAGTCACGGGAACCAGGAAGCCCCCAAATCGCCAAGGAACCAAAGGGTACAGGGAAACAGTGAACGCCAAGGAACGACCGGAAAAACCCCGAAAGGGAAACAGGAAACCAATGGGACCATCATGACCGCGCGGCGGTGGTCCATCAGCCGCGGCGAGTGCGCTTTTTATTGCAGCCGATGACCCGGGTCATAGCTACACATGCTGACGAGTGATGCGAGGCATGCGCAGGAGCACCATCACTTGCCGTGCGCGCCGCTCCGACCCCGCCAAGAACTTTGCCTGTATGCGCCATGTTGATGAGCACGGAGAAACGGCGGCGCCACGCATACAAAAGCTAGCCGATTTTCTGGATAGTGTGCCTGTGGCTACCTTTCGCGAGCTCCACCAAGAAAGCCTCGGCGTGCGGGGCCAGCGAGCCGAACTCGGACACGGCGAAGGGAACAAAACGAAGCATGCCGCCGCCGGCTTTTGGAGTTTGTGGGGCTCTGCTGCGGGCCGCAAAGCGGTCGTTGAATCCGAGCTTGACACGCCGAGCATAGGGGCAATGGTGGTATCGATAGCAACCGTGTTCCCGCGGATACCACCATACCCGAAAAGCTTTTGGGTTTAGGTCGACAATGAGACTTGCGCTTCTTCTCGATCAGGAAACGAGGTGTTGACCACTTCAACTCCGGATGACTGAGTCCCTCCGCGAACTTGATGGTGCACTTCGGCTCGTTCGACGGAAAGCTGCCGAGAGCTCGATATAGTAAAACGTCGAACTCCGACACATACACCGAAAAAATCGCAGGCACACTGCTCAGTCCAGCATCAATTTGAAGTTATGAATCAATCTTAATTCCAGCCTCACGTTGTAGGTTAGGGGCTTGAGCTCATTTACGTACAGCTTTAACAAGCTCCGTTGCAATAGCAGGCCGTTCGAAATCAGGTTTCTCGTACGACTGCCACCAGCGACGGAGTGCGAGGGGCAGCCCCGTTTAGGCGCGAAGTAGCGCGTTGAAGCCGCATGTCTTACCGGCGGAGGAATCGTTCCGACTGCCCGGAAACGGTGGTCTTCTTCACCAGCGAGCCGAAGGCCGGCGGCATGGGGGGCTCTTGTATCACGAGGCGTGAAGAGCGACCCTTCGAATCAGTTGAACGGTTGTCCGTGTGGGACACTTGTTGTTGGCGCGAAGAGCCAGCAGCGCACGGTGCCCTCCGGACGATCGTCGACCGCCTCACGGGCAGCGAGACATGTCCACGAGCTGGACGCGGGGCATCCCTTCTGAGTGCGTGGCTTGTAAAGCCAAAGACCTTGCATGTCATGAAGACAGGAGCTCTGTCGCGGCGCGACCCCATGGTGGGCGTTCCGCGACAAAGGAAGATGGGGACAGACAAGCCCCCTAGACGGTGCGTTTAAACACACGACGAAGCAACATGCGGGAGCATTGCCACCCGGGATGGCTACGTCGTGAACCGCACGCGGGTGGTGCCGTACGGGAGTACAGTGTCGATGCCGCTCCTCTAGGCGCTGCGGGGTCAATGCGGCTCCTCGGGCGGTACGGCATACTAGCACCGGACATATTATTATTGGCGCCGTATTTGCGCCGCACCACAAATAGACGACAGAAAACCCACGCTAAGTAGACGACAAGGGACAGGAAACCCCAACTACTAGTAGTAAACATATTACTGGTACTTTTTTGTGGTGTTTTCCCGCCCCCGGGACATGACTGGCAACAGTGAAACCCTTGCAGCGTCTCTATACGTCGACGATTGTCGTTTCGGGAGCAGCGATCCAGTTACGGAAAGCCCTAGGCGATGCTTCGTTATGGTCAACAAGCAAATTGCCTAGGTCAAGCAATTTGCTCCCTTGCCTCATGCTTGACCTTGGTTCCATGCTTATGTCTTTCTTTTGCTGGCAACCTTTCATAGTTGCTTTTGGTTCTGTTTGTAGCGCGCATATGTTAAAGCACTGGTGTAAAATTAATAAAGCAAATTGCCGAAGCATTCTGCACGACTAATTGAAAGGGGGTCGCGTCCGCGCGTGCGGCACGTGATGGTACTCATGCGCCTGCGTCGCGTCGCTCGTCGGCATGTGTTGCTATGACCCGGGTCATTGGCTGCAAGCGTCCTCGCCGCGGCTGATAGCCTACCCCGGGGCGGGGGTCCCTTTGGTCCCTGGCAGCTAAGTGATTTCGTGGTTCCCTTGGCTCCTTCTTGGTTCTTGGCTCCCTGTCCTCCTGCTCGACCTTGGTTTCAGGCTTATGTCTCTCTTTTGCTGGCAACCTTTCACAGTTGACGTTAGTTCTGTTTGTAGTGCGCTTTTGTGAAAGCCCTTATGTAATTAAAAGCGACTAATTGAGGGCCAGTCCTAGAATTTTCAGCACTGTACATCCCTTGTCCGCTCGGTTGAGCGGTCGTCTCGTATGCGAGAGACCCGGGTTCGATTCCTGGCCGATGTATTTCGGCAATATCGGCCCGGCGTGTCCCGGGTTTACCTGGTGGATGCATAGCCCTTCGGGGTTTGAATGAGGCAATGGTAAAAGTTCGCCCCGGGACATCGGCCGAAGCCGCCCCAGCACTTGACCTCGTGCGCCAACTGCAGTCGTAGGTCTGGCATAGCCAGTAGACCATTGCCTCATTCGAACCCCGAAGGGCTAATGCATCAACCGAGTAAACCCGGGACACGCCGGGCCGATATTGCCGAAATACATCAGCCAGGAATCGAACCCGGGTCTCTCGCGTACGAGACGACCGCTCTAACGAGCGGACAAGGGATGTACCTTGTAGACATGAGGCAATGGTCTACGGGCTACAGGTATGCAAGACTTACGACTGCAGTTGGCGCACGAGGTCAAGTAGTGCTGGGGCGGCTTCGGCCGATGTCCCGGGGCGAACTTCACTTCTACTTTGTACTCGTCCTACTGCGGCGTGCTGATGAATGATGATGATTATTCGCGATTATATATCGGCGTGCTGATGATGATGATTATTAGCGATTATATATCGGCGTGCTGATGATTAGCGATTATAATATTATAATGTAGTCGCTAATCATTTCTGAACACCGGCTCTGCTAAAAAGAAACATTTGTTATGTAGACGCCCGTTTTCTGAACACGCAGCGTTAGACAGAAGCGCGCGGCAAATGTCACATGCCAGTCATGTACACCACTACTGGCACCACCCGCTTTGCTACACAGGCAGCAGCCATAACGACGGCTGGCACTTCACCATCAGGGAGGAGCGCATGCCGGTGGTAGTCCAGCGGGAGACAAACGAGACAAGTTGCACCACGGAGCTGTTACAGCCGTCCAGTCGAGCTCCACGCGCGTCCAACCGCTTGCGCCTCGGGCGGCCACCTGCTCAGCAGCTCGCACCGTGCCGACAGCACCCGTCGAAAGCTCCGGGTGCAGAGAAAACGGGTAGATAGCGCGTACAGTCGAAGCCCCCCCCCCCCCCCCCCCCCCCCCCCCCCCTTCTCCCCACTGGTCACCGGTCCTGTAGCACCGGTGGCCGAGCAGTGCAGCAGGAAGGGGTTCAGCATGGGGGACAGCACGTTTTTGACCGCCCTTGGGGTAGACCCCTACGAGGGGCTGGGCGACATTCAGGATTCCAACCCGTCCCAGGTGAACCGCATCCCTGCCAGAGCATTATCCACGCAGCACCTTTTTTACACGGTGCACGCAGACTTCGTGCCAGGCGGAACGGTCTTCAGGGTATAACAGGCGTCTACTAACTCCATGACTGCCTGGGCCCATAGACGACAGTGCTGCTGCAGAAAAAGAAGGAGATGCAGGCCCTGCAGCGCCAGGTCAACAAGAAACAGTATGAATGCGATCAGCGGCTGACGGTGGTGAAGCAGAGAGAGGTGATGCTGGGTCAGAAGCAGACAAAAATCCAGGAGGCGATAAAGCGGTTTGATAAGTTCATCCAGGAGAACGACATCAAACGCAACAAAGCAGCGCGGAAGGAGAAAGAGGAGCGGCAGGAGCGCATGATAAAGGAGGAGGAGGCCGCGGGGCTGACGGGGCAGCTGCGCGATCTCCAGGTGCTAGGCTGCACATGCTGCGGCAGCCCTGCCACCAGATTCACATGGCTGGTATGTGATCGCGAAATACCCCACTGATGAATGCCCTGCTTTGGACTGCCTAGGATGCGCGCGCAAAGCAGAAGAAAGAGCTTCACCAGGGCAGGGTAAAAGCTCCGCCTCTGGCACTGTCCCCAACGACAGGCGGCGGCGTACTGAGTTATCATTCGTGTGCCTGAAGATGACAGTCTGCCGAACCTTGTTCTAAATGTTGAGGCGCATGGCATGGCGACTAGGTGTATGAGCGGTACCTGGAGACAGTAGTGGAGTCCAGCGGGGGTGACTTTGACGAGATTGAGGACGCTCTGATGAGATACACAACTCTGAAGGTGCCGCCAGGATCTGCCTGTTTCTCTGCGTGATTGACGGATATCGCACGCCGGGTTCCAAAGAGAACCGGATATCCTGACATACGTCTGCTTGTGACCTGCTCTTTTAGGGCACCGCAGAAGACCTCGGCCAGATGGGCGATAAGCTTAATTCGGAAATAGAGGACTTGAAGGTGAGCGCACAATAAGGGGTCCAGTGAGGTTGTCTGAGAATGCAACCTGGATACTTGCGTTGGAGATACTGTGCTGTGGGGGGATCTGAGGGGATCTGATGTTTATTGGGGGGCACATTGGCAGACGGCGACCATCCAGCGAAAGAAAGAGCTGGAGGACGCTTTGCTCATGGCGACCAGCTCCATCGCCAAAAAGCAGAAGGAAATGGAAACTCTGCGCAACACTGGCATGCTCTTGGAGCAGCGGCTTGCCACGCAGGAGGAGAGCGCAAACCAACAAATCAGTACAATGGGTACGACTACCTACATGATGTGTGTGTGCGTGCGCATGTGTGTATGTGTGTGTGTGTATGTGTGTGTGTGTGTGCGTGCGTGTGTGTGTGTGTGTGTGCGAATGTATGTGTGTGTGTGTGTGCGTGCGTGTGTGTGTGTGTGTGCGAATGTATGTGTGTGTGTGTGTGTGTGCGAATGTATGTATGTGTGTGTGTGTGTGCGCGCATGTGTGTGTGTTTGTGTGTGTGCGTGCGTGTGTGTGTGTGTGTGTGCAAATGTATGTGTGTGTGTGTGTGTGTGCGTGCGTGTGTGTGTGTGTGTGCGAATGTATGTGTGTGTGTGTGTGTGTGTGCGACTGTATGTGTGTGTGTGTGTGTGTGTGTGCGTGCGTGTGTGTGTGCGAATGTATGTGTGTGTGTGTGTGTGTGTGCGCGCATGTGTGTGTGTTTGTGTGTGTGTGCGTGCGTGTGTGTGTGTGTGCGAATGTATGTGTGTGTGTGTGTGTGTGTATGTGCGTGTGTGCGTGTGTGTGTGTGCGAATGTATGTGTGTGTGTGTGTGTGTGTGTGTGTGCACGCATGTGTGTGTGTTTGTGTGTGTGCGTGTGCGTGTGCGTGTGCGTGTGCCGCTGTACATCACAGTTTCATGATGTGCGCCCCCATTGCTGTCTTTTAGGCAATGCTTGGAGATTTTGGCGGTGTCTTCTCAATGCTTATAATGGCACCGTGTGCAGGCGAAGCTCGGAGAGCCATCACCAACATATACTTCAGATGTCGAAAGGCCAATCACCCCATGCTCAATCCAGAGGCTGAGGCTGCAAAGGTGAGGGTCAGGTCAATTTGCATGGGACAATTTGTTAAGTTTCGCCAGAATCGGCTCGTCCAGCAAGTTCAGATTTTGGTCAGTTGCTGGCTCTGCAGCGCCGCTTGGGCTTACTGCATGGATGGTGGTCATGCAGGCACTTGATTACATCAAGTTGAGGGTTTTAGACTTGGGTAGGGTGTCGGCGCGGAGAGCCGAGGCTCCGAAGAAAAAAACCGAGGCGCCACAAAAGAAAAAGGTGCGTGTTTTCTGACGTACTGCCTCTGCTCTTGCTCAGCTGGGTGCCCTGTCCGATCTGGGCTGCAACTAACCATCACAAGTACCTGGGCGATATGCAGATTGCCAAGAAAAAGGGCGCGGACCCCTCTGGGCCGGTATTCAAACGGATAGAATCCTCCAGCTCAGCTACAGCGCCATCATCCACAGATGATGTAGATCACACCCATGCCCACGAGGGATTGCCAGGGATTGTTGAGGAGGACGAGGAGCGGTTTCTCCTCACGCAGGGGGAGCCCAAACACCCCGATGTCAAGGTCGACAGGCATGTGACCATTGCCGCCGCGAACCGTCCACCTACAGAGTAGACGCAGCCCTTAATATGTACATGTTTACCAGTCAGTAAGGAAAAGCATGTCCCAAAACCCACCTACGGTGTAGTCCTGCATGGAGCCGCAGCTGCGTCCCAGCGGCTGCCACCAATGTCGCCACACCAGAAGTGCATCCCTTATTTTCAATTGACTGACTCGTTGCGTAGTCAGTGACGATGTGACGGATGTCCTGCGTGACCGCTGGTGCCTTGCGGTTTTGATTTGTTCTGTCTTGGGTAATACACACTTTTCATGGCTATTGCGGGAGCGCGGCAGCACTTCGGCTACATATGGGCGGAATATTCAATGATAAAACTGTCGCTACCACAAGTAGTAGCGCTACAAGATTTCTGGTGAACATGTGCCTTCATCCATATATTCAGATTGTTCGCATTATCTGTCCGTGCAAGAACAGGTTTTTAGACTGCTACTCTGCTAGTTCCCTGCGTGTACCGGGGCAGATGTGCCTATGCTGCTATGTTGTGTTAGTTATGTTTGTAGTGCGCATTTGTGAAAGCCATGATGTAACAAAAACCATCACGTTTACCCCGCAACAGCGCAGCATGCAGCATGTCCCGTGACGAACTTTTGCGCGCCCAAATTGTGGCGATGCAGCTTGATAAGGATCCTCTCTCGTACGAGGAATATTCGAATATTGCCCTGGACGCACGTCTCAGAGCCATGAGGATCGGGTCACGAGGGAAGAAAATAATCAATATTCGAATATCCCGCATGGGGCGGCGAGAATATATCATTTTGAATGAGATGCGAATTCTAGTCGCTGGACCACAGCAGCATCTGATGTAGTAGTCAGTCCGTACTGGCACGACACTGGTGCCGTACGTTCCGCGCTGTGATTCGCCGATATCACCAGCGCGCGATTGGCGCGGTCGCGATTCAGGGTACGAGTATACTGCGACTCGAATAACATAGAGAATCTGACGGCGGACGAATACCTCAACGTACCGCAAACTTGTATTAACGTACCGTGGGCGAAATTTTATTAATCTGTTTATACATACACTACTTTTTATATATTTGATGATTTGGCGCCGTACGAGCAGTACGTCCGCTCAGCAGGTCTGTGATCAGCATCAGCCGCGGTCGTCCGGCGCCTCCCCGCCCCGTCGGTTCCACGACGCTGCCTTCCATCTTGCGCGCCCCAAATGCGTGAGAGCAACCCAACAGGTCCGCTATAGCAAGGCAAGCCCGACAAAACCAAGAATCCTCTGTCCCAGCCCACGGAACAGTACGAGTAAGCGCGGAGTCTCCGCCGCGGCTTTGGAATCACTTGCAGGTAGCTGTCGTCTCGGGCTGTGTCGGACCCGCGCCCCATCGTGATGCCTAAATCATAAACACGTTCCCAGCTGCCAGTTGGGCCCGGCTGGGCGCCAGGCTGGCACTCCGAGGCGCCGTTGAACTGCTGTAACGCAGCAGCAGCCCAGCTCGGCCCCATCGTGTGCTCTGGCCAATGCGCCCCGCCCACTGTGGGCGCGCGCGAATTCCCCCATCCCATCCCCCCGCCCCCCCTCTCACTCCCTCTGGCCCACAAACCGCTTATGTCGCCGGTGCCCGGTACCCTGGGTACCTTCCACCCCGGGACAGCTCGAGGCCTCCAGGGGTCGGGGTGCGGGCCGGGCTTGCCGAGACGCACGCCGCTCCAGTCAGCTGCCGCTCCCATCTGCCCCCATCGCCCCATCGCCCTCCGCCCTCCCCGGCCCGGCCCGGACCTGCTCAGATGTTCCCCTTCCATCTCTCTCTCCGTCGTCCGGCCCACGTATGAGCAGACCCGTGATTCCGGCCGGGCTTGCGTCTTGGCCTATCCGCGGATGGCCGAGCGAGCCACCCCTCCATCCCCTTTCCTCCATCGGTCACACTGAGTTGGCCCACCACCGCGACCGCTCCGCGATCCCGTAGCGTACCTTGCACTTTAGCGTTCAATATCGGCATCGTTGAGCCGGGTGGCGCCGGCAGGGGTGCGCGAGTTCCCGTGCTAGCCCTATGGATGATGTCTTGGGTGCTTGCCGCCCCCTCGCAGGTGTTTCAATCTCGTGCCCCCGGCCCGACCCTCGCAATGGACCCTGCATTCTTACGAGTGAGGAATTTTCCCACATACCAGAAACCACTGAAACGTATTGCGTGTCGACCTTGCCTTCTCCCCGCAGGAAACTTTCAGCTGGGTCCCCGCACCGGCCCTTCAGGACCTCTGTGTGGAACTTAACAATGCAGTCTCTTCAGGCCATTCCACAGGCTCTGGCGCGGGCTGCCCCTGGGCTGCAGCATGACCCGGCCGGCAGGGCCAGCTGCTCCGTGCGGCTGACCTTTCCAGGCGCCCCTATGCGTCACTGTCTGCTGCCGGTCGCTGGGCAACGCCGGCCATCCGTGCAGTGCCGGACAGCGACTCAGGATCCCTCTGTGAACACCTCCATGTTCGGAGTGCCGCCCAACGCGTTGCTGACCTCCGAGTCGATGGATTTTGACGACGATGGCGAGTTCGACTTCGATGCCGAGATCCAGTACCTGGAGGCCCTGGCCGATCGGCTGATGCAGGCAACAAACCTGGAGGACAAGGTATGTCGCCACCCCGTCTGCATTCCACCTGCATAGCCCACCTCCACCCATTTGACTGTGGCGCCCTGTGGGTGCCTGTGGGACACAGCCGATAGCTCATGCTGACTCCCAGTCCCAACCACTATCAGGTGGAAACAATCATGCAAGACCAGAGGGTCAGCGCCTTCTTCCTGACCACGCAGTGCGCACCCCTCCTCGTCCTCATGCTGCATAGTGCCCCCATCCATGTACCCTGCTGTGATGGTTTCAGCATTGCGCCGCCAATGACCGGTGCTGTGCGCTGTCCCATAGTCCCGGCACGCGGGCCATGGCGCACATCGAGCGGCTGCCCCTGGAGGATGTCTTTGTCCTGCTGTGCCTGCCGGCCATCAACCAATGGGAGGTGCTGGCGGTGTCCCCGCAAGGTCAGCCTCCCCCCCCCCCCCCCCCCCCCCCCCCCCCGCGCCTTCCTTCCTCTTGCCCACCTGCTTGCGGGCATCCTGATCACTGGAGGGAAGGGCGACAACCCACTCTCATGGCCTGCCGCTGACAGCCCCTGGGTATTGCCTGTCGCGTGTAGACGGCGACTGGGAGAAGGGGCTGCGGGAACTCGCGCTGGTGCTGCGCAAGTGTGACACCTTCTACGACGCCATCGGAGGTCTGGTTGGCTACCAGCTCAAGGTACGCGCCGGGCAGTACACCTAGCCGCCGCCACTCCAGCTGCCGCAGCTCCCTCTCCATCATCCCTGCCCCCCACTGTAGGCCCAACACCGCTTGCCGTTCAGGTGTGCAACATCATCCGGGACAGCGTTGAGGAGGAAGAATCTGTGGAGCCGTCCCTGGAGGAGCACCCACCCCAGCAGTTTCTTCAGCCTCCGGTGGGCGCCGCATTGGCTGTCATCTCAGGGCATGCCGCTATCTGTGTGCGCCCGGCTCCGCCCTGCTGCACGTGCCATCGCTCTAACCCTACCTGTCCGCGCTTCCCGCAGTGTGTGGACCTGAGCAAGGACCAGGCCACGGCCACCGCCGCCGCAGTGGGGGGCCTGAAGGTGCTGCCCTCCATGGGCGAGATAATCCCCCTCGGAGGGGCCGGGGACCGCCTGGGGCTCACCTGTGACGTCACGGGGGAGTGCCTCCCAACAGCGATGCTCAGCTACTGCGGCCGCTCCCTCCTGGAGAACATCATCCGCGACGTCCAGGTACAGCAGCCCATGCCATGCCCCCATGTCATGCCCCATCATGCCATGCCCCCACACCGCAGGCGGAAGCTGGCGGCATCGGCTCCCCTCCCTGCCGACTATCAGGTGGCAGCTGTACAGCGCTGAGTTCGCGCTCGTGCTTGCTTCGCAGGCCCGCGAGTACCTGTACTACCAGATCTTTGGGCGGCAGATCACCACGCCCATTGCCGTCATGACGAGCGACGCCAAGGGCAACCACAGCCGCATCACGGAGTTGCTGCAGGCCAAGCAGCACTTTGGCCGCTCCCCCGGCTCGTTCAACCTCTTCTGCCAGCCGCTGGTCCCGGTGGTGAGCGTGGACGATGGCAAGTGGTTGCTCCCGGAGGCGTTTTCGCCGCTCCTCAAGCCCGGCGGCCATGGTGTGATCTGGAAGCTTATGGCCGACAACGGCGTGTTTGACTGGATGGAGGCCGCCGGCCGCAAGGCCGCCCTCGTGCGACAGATCAGCAACCCCCTCGCGGGGACGGACACCACGTTGCTGGCGCTCGCCGGGACGGGCTCCCAGCGCGACCACGCCTTTGGCTTTGCCTCTTGCGAGCGGGCGGTCGGCGCGGCGGAAGGGCATGAACGTGCTCATCCAGGAGAAGGTCACGAGCGTCAATGCGCAGGGCGAGTGCGAGACGCGGCGGCAGTTTGGCATCACAAACGTGGAGTACACTGAGTTTGAGCGGCTCGGTATCACCGACGAGGTGCGTCCGCCATGCGATCGCCATGGATCGCCATGCAGCGCGCCCCCTCCTGGCACCCAGGCTATGTGTATGCAGTGTATCACTTTCTTTGACCTACTTGCAACGAAAGAAAAGCGGCCTCTTGGTCTGAAAATCTGTGCACGAGCAGTACACCACACCACTTACTAGTACCCATGTACCATCACTACCCATAGCAGTAGTACCCATGTGACACTACCCATAGAACTATAGTAGTAGTACCTGTTATACCTACAATAGAATCTATTATAGTTGTACCAAAATAAAGTACTACCTACAACTGTAGCTACTGTAAACGTATGGTAGTACTGTACGTATGCATACACCAGTAGTACCGATGCACCAGTGTTCCACCTCTGGCATGTGACACCAGTAAACTGTGACACCAGTATTGCCCGTTTAGGTTCACTTAAAGTACATGATCACCAATACACCAGTAGTAGGTCGCTACACCACACCAGTAGTGTACTACATGGATCGTAGTACCTATTTATTGTAGTACCCGTGTACCTACGGCAGCGACTGCTAGTACCTGTATAGTAGTATCCATAGTCCCGATAATAGTTGTACCTATAAAAAATAGTGGTACCTGTATGTACACCAGTAGTATACACCACACAGAGTACGGAGTCTTTGACTCAATGGCGCAGTAAAGGCATTATTTATTGGGCCATTTCTTGCGGGTCCTGTGAAGCCACACACTTATCCGGTGTGCGCCCCAGCCCCTGCCCAGCCGTGAGGTGGACACCCTGCGCAGCCCTGCCACGTCTCGGCTGCCTGGCTGAGACCCTGCCTGTGTTGCAGGCGTCCGGGGACGGGACGTCCACCAGCCTGTACCCAGCCAACACGAACATCCTGTACGTGGGCCTCCAGCAGACGGTGGAGCAGCTGCGCAAGGGCTTTGTGAAGGGCGGCGGCGCGGTGCTGCCGGGCATGATCTTCAACCTCAATAAGAAAGTGAGCTACACCGACGCGCTGACGGGCGCCGAGCGCAGCGTGCATGCCGGGCGCCTGGAGTGCACCATGCAGGTGCGCCAACCCCCCCCCCCCCCCCCCCCCCACACCCCCCCTGTCCTTCCCACCACTTCAGACACGCCTGCAACACTCAAGGCATGTATCGAAAGGACGGGGTATCCGTCCCTGTTGGGCGGTCAGCCCTAGCAAACCCTAATATTCAAAACTCTGAAACCAAAAAAAACAAGTCAATAAATCAGCAGGAATATATAACTTAGACTTTGCCCTAGATGAAAATGAAACCCTATCTCGGAGGGCGGTGTATTTGGGAATCCTGATTCACCAATTCATTATATTCTGTCTGGACAGATGGATTAAACAACCAACAGAGCCGAATATCCCAGCCAAAGTTAATATCCTGAAATTCAGCGGACCGTACGGGCGCCTCCGCAACATGCGGGTGCCCCATGTGCGAAGGGTCTTGCTCAATGTGCAGAATGTTTTGGACTTATCTCTGGGTGCATTGCGTCTGCCAATGCAACTATGTAAGTGGGCCGCTTCATCAAACTTCAGCTGCTCTGCTGACCACTACCCACCCAACATGCCCCCAAAAACTGAAGGGCCTCGAAATCAAGTTGCTTTTTGGGGAAAAATGAGCCGAACATGAAACCCTAATTCGGTTTTCGAAGCCCTAATTAGGGCTGACCGGCCAACAATGTAGGGTGCGATGGAGCCAATTGGGGCTACTGCGCCGTGGGCATTCAGATCATCTGCAAGCCCCTCAATCCCCCTGCCCCCTTCCGCTGCCTGCAGAACCTGGCCGACTGCTTCCGGACCCCCCTGGACAGCATCCCTGCCGACCTCGAGGGGGGACTGGATGAGGTCCTGGACACCTTCCTGGTGTACAACCTGCGCCGGCGGACGACGTCCTCCGCCAAGCGGAAGGCCAACCCGGGTGCCACCCACATCCACCAGACGCCCGACGGATCGTTCTACGACCTGCAGCGCAATGCCCGTGACGTGCTGAACATGAGCGGTGAGGCCATTGCGCTGCGGGCTGCCCCCCCCCCGCCCCCCCCCCCCCCCCCCCCGGCTGCCATGCACCACGCCGGCCGGTCTCCCGCTGATGCCGGCGTGCACTGCAGGCATGGAGGTCGCTGAGCTCGGGACCGTGGCTGAGTACCTGGAGAGCGGTCCCGGTTACGTGTTCTTGTTCCACCCGGCCCTGGGCCCGCTCTGGGATGTCATCGCCCAGAAGGTGGGCACACAGTCGCTCCGCCTGCCACCCTGCCCCTGTGGGCATGCTCCAACCGCGTGGGTCCGCGGACATGTTTGCTGTGAGGTGTGGCTGAGCGTTGAGGTGCACCCCGCCGGGTCACAGATTCGCGGGGGGTCGCTTGGCTCGCGCTCGGAGCTGGTCCTGGAGGTTGCGGAGGCGGACATCGAGGGCCTGGCTGTGCAGGACGGCGCGAGCCTGCTGGTGGGGCGCCTGCCTTCCCCCGCCTGCTTTGTGCGATGCCGCAGGGGGTGGGATGCGATATAGGGGAAAAGGCGGGGGGGGGGGGGGGGGGGGTGGGCGGGGAGAGAGAGAGAGATTTTGGCAATGGACGAATTTCGAGTACCGCCTATGAAGAAACTACCAAAGGGGGGACTGTACCGGTACCTGGTAAGGCGATTGATACTGTGTGATGTACCACTCTGGAGTTGAAATGTTATGGCTCATGATAATGTAACAACGGGAGCCGACGCACCGATAGATAAGAACCATTTTCACAAGCCTCCGATTGGGCATGCGATCTAAAGTACATTCGCTCTGGCTTAGTCTGAGTTTCACCTCTGGCAGTGCTCTGATCGCCACATTGGCGCCCGGACGATAATATTACGGCGGCATTTTATTTCCTACCACGCGCGGCTCTTGCTGCGGTGCCGCTGACGCGGTCAACAGCGGCAGGACAGTCTGCAGTTGCTGGTGTTTATTAAGGGGCGCCGACGCGATGTCAAGAGCAGTTTCTATGATGACACGCCCTTCCCTTTCGTTTTTGATATAGCGACCATAGTGTTCCCTCTCGAATCAACAACAGTCAGGACACGCCGATCCCTGTTTGGCCACTGGTTGTTGTGTGCTTTGAAATTTGAACTTTGATACAACTGAATCAAGCTCTGTCTCTTGACAAGCTGTCTTTACCCAGCTCAGGGAAGGGTCCGCCCCTGACCAACCCGCATACTAGGGTCCGCTAATTAAGAAGACGCGTATATGAGCGGGGCCTTTGTAGGCCAACGTTGTTGTGTCGGTATGATCAGATTCCCGCCACCCCACCACCCGGTGGGACCGTCCGGCCGCCAACAGAATGCGAAGCAAGCACACCCACGATGTTCACGCACGCCCCCTTGCCAACAGCCACAAGCGGCAGGCTCAATTTCGCCGGGAGATGTGACGTGCGTACCGTATGCAAGGAGCTTTCAACCCCATACAAGTTGTTTGTAATACGCATCCCCGCGGCCTTCACGGACGTCTGACTTACGCGGGACATTTCTTCCAGACAGGAATGA
Organism: Tetraselmis striata; assembly: GCA_006384855.1. Lineage (NCBI taxonomy): Eukaryota > Viridiplantae > Chlorophyta > Chlorodendrophyceae > Chlorodendrales > Chlorodendraceae > Tetraselmis > Tetraselmis striata. The sequence goes on from VCJN01002455.1 coordinate 59,581, forward strand.
ATGCTCTTGTCTGTGTGCCGGCAGACTAGCACAATGTCAGGGAGTCAAAGATAGTTGTTCTCAACACCGTGTCCGCGCCCGATGGCGTTTCATGTGGCCCAGAAAAAACGTCGTACTATACCCTAACGCATTTCGATCGTACGCAAGTCCGCATATTTTAGATGGAAACAATGACCGACGCGAGAACACTCGGATTTCATACACCGTCTACTGGCGGATAATACAGGGAAATTGTTCCCGGGGGGGGGGGGGGGGGGGGGGCTTCTAAAGGGGGGCGTATGAGGGTGAAATGAAAAAAATGTAGGCAAATCTGACTAAATAAGATAAAAATGCCTTTAGCCAAGGTGGATGGGGAGCACCCGTGAGACCCAACTGGGTGCAAGTGAAGGCGGGCGGGCGAGCGCTATTCCATGAATGCACGAATGGATGCATGAACGGATGGATGCATGAATGAATGCATGCCCACCGCTGCCCTCTGCTCGCAGGTGACGGCCGAGAATGTCATGGGCCACAAAGCCCGCCCATCCTCCCTGAACGGCCACGCCGCCAACGTGGAGCTCGCGCCCTGGGCTGCCCAGGGGCATCATGAATGCGAGACCTTGGTGTACTCGGACTACTGCGGCCGGGTGCGGATGTACAATGTGGCGGTGGAGAACGCCGGGGTGGACTGGGGCGCCTCCAGCAACCTGTTCTGGATGCACCGCCTGGAGCGGCGCGAGAGCTGCGCTGTCAACCTGCAGGGCAACGCGGAGTTTGAGGCGTACGACTGCGTGATCACGGGCGACCGCGTGTTTGACGTGCCCGCCGGGCACCGCATGATCGTCACCCAGGGCGGCGCCGGCGGCGCGCTCGACATTCGCACGGAGCCCCTCAGCAGCGTAGGCCCCTCCTGGCACTGGCACCACGCCATCACGCCCGCCGGCGACCGCGTGCTCCTCGAGATGCGGGACAAGCGGCACCCGCATGCTGGCATTGTCTCTGCTGCCGGCCTCAAGCAGACAGCCAACGCAGCAGCTGAGAAGATGGGCTGAGCGCACACCGTATCCGCCGCGCCCTGTTTTTGCTCCTCCTCCCCCCCCCCCCCCCCCCCCCGAATTGTCCCCTTCTCTACCTCGAGATCTGCTGACGCCCACACCAATTCGGATGCTCATGGCTCAATCTGCCTTCAATGTCCTCTGTACTTATAATAGTTGTTGAACGACGTTGACAACAACATCCGGCAGCCCTGCTTGACCCATCCTGGCCTATACTGTAAAGGAACCATATTGGCCGATCTACCCCATACTTCTGCAGTCCGTCCCGGCATGGAATGGCGCCTTGGACATTCATGCACCTGCGCGCACCTAACGGGCACAGTCTCTTTGTTTGCCGATGAGCATTCCCCGTGCCCAATTTCCAGCGCCCCACCTCTTCAAACTAATGAGCGTAGCGCTGGTAGTGAGCGTCGCTGTGCCTGATGCCACTCACGATGACTGGTCCTTCCCATTTGTCTCCGCAAAGCCGAATTCCCGCTTTGCATCTGGGTGCAGCACCACGAGCACTTGCATGGACCTTGCCAGCGCCGCCGTGAACCCGAATGGCCACCAATGCTGACGTCAACCTACGTTCAGTGGATGCCTCCCCGGTAGCCTGAACGTCATATCTTTGAAGGACGAGTACCTCAAATACAAGCTGATTTTGCAATCAAGCCAGCGGCCGGAATTGCCCACACCAGACACACTCCTGGTCACTCGGCACCGCCCCGGCGGACCACTGCAATGTTGGGTCGCAATCCTTACGGCGCAGGGGTCCGCAAGGGCCTTCTCTACCCACGCCCCACGGCGATGTCAATCCCTATCTGCAATGACTCCATCGTACCTTGGGTGCAACTCTAGAAGCGTGCCGAATCTTTCCGCTTAAGCGGTTCCGACTAGCGATGAGGCCCCACGGTGGCGGCGACTGTTGTTGAAGCTGGGCCCCACGCCGTACCCGAGATGCGCCTTCTCTGGAATGCAGCAGCATCGCAGCATTGATGCATTGATGCATGCCACCCCGTGGCAATATTACAACCCCCAGGCATATTCACGCAGTCCCTGTTTCTATTGCTGAGGCATGCCGCACCTCCTTTGAGCTGGTGTCGCCGGCCAATCGGCCAGGTGGCGCGCCTGGGGGCTAAGGGGGCTCTCTTGCCCCTCCCATGACGCAGTCACAGCCTCCGTGCTATCCGCGCCAAGACATGCACAGAGGGAGCTGCCACCCATCAGCTGCCAGGAGCCCTATGGCCTGGCTCGCCGCGCCGCGCCCAAGCCCTCCGAGCTCTGGCGAGGATCGGCAGCCTTGCGGCCCGTTGGACGCTGCCAGCGGGGCGGCCGCAATTCGCTGTGAGCACCGCGGCCCTTGTCCGAGGCAATACATTGCTGTGCGCGGCGGGTTCCAGCTAGCTAATGGTACAGCAGCCGGAGCCTGCGCTGTCGTCTTCGTCGTCCGCGTGCTCTTCGGGGCTGTGATTGCAACAACGGGAACTTATGGATCAGGTTCATATTGCTGGGTGTGTTGAGGCGAGGCGAAACCACCCTCCGAAGCGCTGCCACAACTCAAATGCAAGCACATTGACACCATCAGCCCGAGGATATAGGCTCCCCAGGTGACCGATTATTCGTCTCCCGGCGACTGAGAGTAGCAACTGAGTGTGGTTGAGGCCTGTCCAGCTGCCCGAAAAGAGTTGCGATGCGTGTGGCGCGTCGTGACACGCGAGGAGGAAGCGGCGGCAGGGTTTTAAGGGATTTGTAGAGGACAATGCCGCGTATATATGCTGAGGCTCGGGCTCTACAAAAAAATACGGTGCAGGGGGTACCACATACGCGTAGAAAGACGAGGATATGGCACAGTGCGAGACGATAGTGGGGAACGCGAGGGGGTGCCTGCCCTGGCCCAGGCCGACCCCGTGCGCCTGCTGCGCTGCGCTGCGACATGCGGCGGCATGTTATCTTCGCCTGAAGGAATGGCACAAGCTACGCCACTCCTACCGAGTACGAGAAGTCGTCGAGGAACATGCGCTATAGCGCAATAGGGCACTAATCTAGTACTCGTCGCACCAATTCTACCGTGACAGATACTGGTACCAGTACGAGTACCTGTATGAGTGCCGCCTGCCGCCGCGCCGCGGTACCAGGTACCGAGAGAGTACGGAGTAAATTAGGCGACAAGAGTAGCATGAGTAGCACAACTGTCATAAAATAAGTAAATGAATTAGAAAGTGGCACAGCAGGGAGACAGGCGGCCGCTGCGCGCATGTAGGGGCGGTGCGGACGACCCGCGTCCGCGCGGTGGAGAGGGGGATGGGATCTTCTGCAGTGCCGGTCAGCAAGGCCTCGTTATGGCTGCTATCGACGCAACTGAGTAGCCGTACTCTGGCGGGCAGGTCGCCGCGCTGTTGCCGCCGTGCGAGGGGCGCGGGCGGCCCACCTCGCAATATACTCCTTCACCTCCGTCAGTGTTTCGTTTGTGTCCGCATCCTTCCAAGATACGTTCCGCCTCACGCTGTTCTCCCGCTTGTTAGCCTCCCGCTTAGCCGCCTTTTTCCTCTCACGCTTCGCAGCGTTCTCATCACCCCCGCTCAGGGCAGCCCCTTTCGTTTTGCCGTTGTCAGAGTCCCGACCCGACGAGGCGGCTTCGCCGGTCGGGTCTCTGCGGCCCTCCAGGTTATTTTGGCCCTCCCCGCTGAGGAGCTCGTGCTGCTCGTCCGGCTGTCCCGGTAAAGGGCTCGCTGGTCCCTCCCCGCTGCGGGTATTTGAGCCTTCATGCTCTGCCATGTCAGTGTGTGCACACACTCAGCCGCCGGGATTCGCGCTGGACACCTGCAGTTGCGTGGCTTTGCTGCGGTAGTAATATGCTCTTTCCTGCCCGCGGGTCTGACTGCTCATTGATGTCACGTGCGGTATAGGAGGGGCGGGGCGCGCCGGGCGGCGAGGCGGGCGCGGGCGCCGGCGCCGCGCAGCCGCCGCGCGCAATTTTTTCCGTCTGCCCCATGGCTACCAGCAATCCTTTAAGGATTTATATCTCATACCTGTACTTATTTGTACAGTAATCATCCTCGTTGTCTGTCCGCTCGAAGCCGCGGCCTTCTATCAGGAGGCCCCGGATAATTCCCGGCTCTGTCATTTCAGAACACTTCCCGCGGTAACCCGTACGCGGTTATATTCAGGGCAATATCGTCCCGGGTTAATGATCTAATCGTGTTTATGGGGTTTCCTAAAAATTTAACTGCCCTAGTGCGACCCGTACGGTCTGTTTGTGGTGTTAACCGGTACCATCGGGTTTCAGTCCGGGCTGCCCCATCGCTGCGAGTCATGCGCTCGCGGCCGGGGAGCCACTTAGGCAAGCCATCAACAACTCGTCTGCCATCTTCCAGCTCGATGCCTTCGGCATCGGCCTTCGGCATCGGCTCCGCGTACTTGTGCGCACGAGGGTCACTGAGGATGAACAAGTCCGCATCGAGTTTCATCCACCCGGTGGTGAAACGTCGTGCCGCGCACATGCGTTACAACATCATGCAGCGACAGACATCCCCTCGGTTATTTGGTTTTCCCTACTTGTGTGCCCAAGGTCGTTTTCATGTTTTTGCTCTTGCTTTGCGGCTAGGATGTTTTCGGGTAGCGATGCGCACGGCGAGGAATTGGAGCTTCGGGGTCCCCGTTGGGAGAGGGGGGGGGGGGGTGTTAAACCTCAACACCCGCAGTCGAGTCGCGGTATAGGCCTTCGGGGCTCCCGCAATGGAGCACCCTCTCGCAGTAGTCATTTCGTGAGGTTAGGTGAGGCGGACGCGCTCGGCACCATGGCCGTTGCTCGTCACGGTTGTCAACGACGACAACTACACCTGCCGCAACAAATCGGCGCGGACGGAGGAGGACTTTCCGTATCGTCGGGGCAGCCACTTGCTATCCCGCAAGACACTTCAACCCGGTCCGCGTGTTCCCGCAACATGCCATGATCGTTGCATCACCGGTGAGTCGTTACACGCTGTGGTTTTCCGTAACTACTCGCGTAATTGGTCCATTACGTGGGGGTTGCCGCTCATGCGCCGGTGTTTTGTGATTGCTTGTTGCCCTCGCCCTTATAAATGCTGCGGCAACGTTCGCCGTGGTCGCAGTGGAAGGCGTGTGCGCGGCTCGTCCCGGCGCGTCTCCGACGTCTCCTACTGCAACGTCGTCGTTACAAGGACCACAACAACCTGTCCGCCGGTGGGCAGCTCTACCACCTAGCGTGCGTGACGTCTCGTGGTGACCATAATAACTACCGCTGTCCGACTCCGGGTTTGGAGCCTCGGCGGCCATCGTTGGTGCAGGAGCGGCGGCGGCCGCCTCGTCGTCACCCTCGCCGTGGCATCGTTGGCATCGTTAATGGCCGGCGTATAGGCTACACGGGCCTTTACGCCGGCCGATAACCCGCTTCCGACGTCACGAAAAACATCTCATATGTGACAACACGAGCTGCCCGCCGGGGAACAGCTCCGCCACCTAACGCAACTTGTGCGTTTAATTCGTGGCGTCAACATAGGAATGCGACTTGTGAGGTGGTCGGCACCCGTCGCTTGTGCAGCAGCGGCGGCCACCTCACCGCACTCCGCGAAGCAAGACCCGCGGCGACAGTTTACCGAGTCGGCGGGTCTTTTGCGACGCCGCCGACAACCGACCCCGACACACCTAAGAGCCGGTACCACACGACCACACTGAGTCCCACGTAGTGCCCGCGCCCCAGCAACGCGTTATGCGTTTCACGCGCCGCCCTTCACGCGATCCACTACTAGGCTCCCGGACCGCTTCGTAATTAGGCTGTAATACCATGTATTGACCATGTAATCTTGCCAATATAATGACACTCGTATGTAGTCATTCAGTGACATACTCGTAATAATCTGCATCATGCGCATATCACACGTCATTGCGACGCAATATCCGGGAAGGTCTATCCGGGATCTGCCTCTAGAAGCCCGATAATCTCGATGCGCTTAGGCCTAATCCGCGATAGCGCGCGCACGCGACAATGCAAGTGAGCGGGCGCGCGGCAGTGGGCGGCGAGGCGCGCGGCATTGGGCGGGTGGAAAAAATTATTAACATCCGGTTTCGGCCGGGACCGCCACGGCGGCCGGCTTGCTGCTCGCGGGTGGCGGCAGCGGCTACGGCGGCATGGCGGCCGGCCGGCGACCCAAACGCCCCACCGTCCGCCCTGGCCCCGGCACCATCCCGGCCCCGGGCCGGCACTCCAGCCGCCGGCTTGGCGGGCTGCTCGGCCTTCGTGGCCGAGGGCTCCGGAGGACTGCCCTCGTCGACATTGTCGCCGGGGACGGCTTGCGTGGCGGCGAGGTTCTTTACCGCGTTGGTGTTGTGCTTGATGATGCCGCCCGCCCTCTTCTGCTGCTGCTCTAGCACGCCAACCAAGCCGAGGAGCTTTGGCGACGCAGCGGTGCCCGCCAGCGGCAGCGACACGACCTTGTTGCGCTGAACACTAGACACAATCGCCTTACCGCCAAACGCAGGGACTGGGCAATTGTGGTGGGACTACTGACACATCACCTGCGAAAAGTCAGTATGCATGTTGGTTGCTTGTCGCGGCGGTGGCTGTGTAATCGAACAAGTGCGAAAACTAACATTCCCACGTGGGGCTTCCCAGTGCGGCGTCACCTCGCAGACGTCCTCCTCGCCCTTGAACATCACGTTAGCATGGGGCATGTGCCGGCTTGGTAGTACCTCCCCAGCTCGCTCTGCTGCCAGGCTTCTGCAAGGTGGAGGGCCTTCGCGAGTCGATCCGCGATCGGCAATGGTCCCTTCTTCCTACCTACTTGGCCGCCCTTGCGCTCATCATAAGGTAGTGCCGAGCGAGGTAATTTTTTCACGTTCCCCTGCTTCTTGTACACCACAAGGTGCACAGTCAGCACAACCCAGAAGGATAGTCGCAGTGGGGTTGGGAGGAAGGGAGAGGGGGGGTACTCTCGGATGACGGCCTCCTTGGCGTAAATGTGCTTTGCGGCTGTGTAGCCGGCACGGCAGTAGTTGAAGGTAGCGTAGCATATCCGCTCGATGTACGGGGGCGCGGCGATGGGAAACCCCGGCGTCTTCTTCATAGGGTAAGGGATGCCCGTCTGAGTGTCGCGCGGCCGGCAATCATCAAAGACATCCTACAGCACCGCCTTGTCCTTGGTTGCAAGAGCAACAACAAAAAAGCGGCACGGAGCGGTCAATGCATGTGAAATTCAAATAATCCTCCACGCAGTCATGTCAGCCACTCGCCGACTCAGTGTACCTTTCAGGGTGGACTCCAGCCCCCGGCTCGTAGTGAGAGTATGGGATGAACCGTCGGAGGAGGCGTTCTTATCGCCAGTGCGTATGTCATATCTTGTTAGGGGGGGCGCGGGGGGGGGGGTGGGGGGGGGGGGGGGTGGGGGGGGGGGGGGGGGGGGGGGGGGGAGGGGGGTGGCGCCGCCTCGGGTGATGGGTTCAAGATCTAGGCACGCTGTGTGTCGGTTACGCACGAGCTAAAATGCATCGTGACGACACCCGAATCGGACACTTGAAAACCTGCCTCAAGCAAGAGCTCCTTCCCGGCTTCGTCGTACTGCTTTCTTTGAGCGCAATTCTTCAGGGCGCCCGACACGTGCGCCTGGCACGCGTCGCGTCGGTTACGCACGAGCTAAAATACAGCGTGACGACACCCGAATGGGACACTTGAAAACCTGCCTCAAGCAGGAGCCCCTTCCCGGCTTCGTCGTAATGCTTTCGCTGAGCGCAGTTGTTCAGTATGTCCGCGAAAGCATAGCCGAACGCGTCCTTGCCCTGGGTTGCTCAGGGTGAACGCGGATATTGTTGTTGGTCGCCTGGCCGCGGAACATTGCATGCCGCACGTCCTCAACGATGCGGCCCGTGCTGCACAGAGCACCGAGTGGTACCCGGTATATGGTCATGCCTCCAGGCCTCATAGCTTTGCAGTAGGGGGTGCCTGGAATTAGCTTGGCGTGGGTGGCCATGATGGAGGGTGTGTGTTGAGGGACGAGCAACTAGGTACTGTTTGGCGGGTGTGCGAGTGTGCGTCAGGTAGGCGCAGCTGCTGCTTTCAAAAAAACTAAGTCCGGCGCCGCGCCTGGACGACTTCTCATCGCGCTCCACAATTACATAGCGCACTTCGGCTTGTTGCCTAGCCATAGCGTAATATCCCGTATGCCGACCGCATATAGCGTTAACATGAGGACATATTTGACACATACTTTCTACATAATCTTAATTCGGCCGTAGGTATCCCTTAACGGGGAATGGGTCACGTAATCTGGCGTATTCCGCTTTTAATTCGACGGTACGCGTCTGCACAAGCCCAAACAGTGAGACAAGCGGCTGACTACGTCAGAGTTGCTAACGGCTTATAGTGCCGCAAGGCGCACGGTGCAGCAACGTTGTCCGCTTCTCCCAGCTACCGAACCCAAACCCATATACTCCACCAGCACCCACCGGCCGCCGGTACCCATCGTTACCCACCATATCCACGGTTTCTCGCCTCGCCCACTATGGCCAATCGCCACCGGGCGCACGAAGCGTACGACGGCGTCCCCACGGAGTTCAGCCGTTACCTCACCCGGCATTTGATCGTGAGGGGTTTACCTCAACTGTGCATCCATCTCGAGCCGGGGTATGGGCTCCAACCCGCAGGACCGACACCAACATGTATGCCTCTCTCGACAAGGAACAGACATGGCCGGGCATCCTCGCCGTTAAAGCAGAGGGTCTCCGGGGCTGGAAGCTCTTCGTCATAAACGCGCCGGACGATACTCGGGTTTCTGATAGAGGAATGTTTAGCGACGTCGACCGGATATTGCTTGGTGCGGCGCGGGCTCAGTTGTACCGCGCCCTAGAGGTGTGCATCGAGAAGGACCCACAAGGGAACCCAAACCTGCGGGAAGCCTTCGTCGACCATTTCAACATGCTCACGACAATGGCGCTCGCGGCTACGGCCATGCTGTCCCCCTCCATGCACTTGAACCATTCCCGTGACTACACGTCGATGAATGTGCACAGACTCATAGAGGCTGCCAAGAATTGGGAAGCATTGTCCCCGATTACCCTCACCCAACAAGCAAGTGCAACTGCAACACTCATGGCAGGCTGCTTGTCGTATACTTCAACATCCCGTGGGGCATGGACGAGGGCACCGGGCCAGCGGCCGCCGTAATGACTCCCATCATGCAATGGGCAGATAGATACCGACAGCCATGATTTTTTTTTCTAGTCACAAAATTTTGCAGTGAGACCAACTCATGAGACGCTCCATCCCCCTTGGGAGAGTAGACTGCGGACAGATGAGGCATAATTTGGCCACCAACAGCCAAAGTGCTTAAAGGTACAGATGAGGCATAGCTGCCCGTAGCGAGTAAAGTAGCGAGTAGCAGTAGAAGTGCTGTAATTTTAGCATTGTGTATCAGTTTGACAAGCCTTACCCATGTGCATGTACCAACTGTGTCACCTCCCTTTGCAGTCCCTCGTACCCAGCGGACTAAAGCAGAGGCCAGCAGACCCTGTTTACAACCACCGTCGATTCATATGGCCAAGGGGGCTAGGTTTTGGGGGTTAGGTGCGCAGGGTAGCGGCGCCGGGCGAGGCGCGGAATTGCTGGGCAGGATAACTTTGATCGATTACATTTATCAGCTGTACGGAAATTCAGCTACTAGTGCATGGTCATTGTGTTATATATATTATGACGGCAGCATCGGCCGGACTGGCATGCCAAAGTCATTGTTCAGCGCGACCAGCGCCATCCGCCTGTCCATCTCCTTCATCTTGGGCCGCGTGGCTGCGGGGCGGGTGGCGCGAGCGCAGCCTCGCTCGCCTCAACAACCCCCTCAGCCCGATCAGTCGCCTCGACCACGGCCTCCTCCGCCTCCTGACGCGGCGCACCAGGCGCATCATCGTCGCCTGGCAGGGCGTCCCCCCCCGCAACGGCGCCGTCGGCGGTGGCCGACGCCGTCGTGGCGGGGTGTTGTGAGGAGGTGGCCCTAGACATAGGTGGGGTCGGCACCGCCATGTGTTGCTCCACATGCGGTGCGGTTCTTGACGCGACAGCTCCGTCGCACCAGTAGTACCGGCGCCGGCACCCCACGCCTGCTGGGCTTACCACCAACCGGCATGTTTCCTTTGGGAGGCGGTTCATCCGCGTCGGAGGTGAGCGGCGGTGCCTGTGTGGGTGTCGATACTGCCCGGCCATTAGGGCTCCCGCCGCCTGCCGCTCCGCCGACCCACGCCGCGGCGTGTGCTCCGCCTCGAATATATTATACATGACGCGGGGACGGGGTGGGGGGGGGGGGGGGGGGGGGATTCGTGCGTTTCGTATGTCGGCGGAACGGCGTGCGAAGCTGCGGCTGGCGAAGGTGGTGGAAGTAAGCGTGGCGGCGTCGGCGGCGTATTACCGTGCGTGCATGCGTGCGCAACCCCGCGGCAGCAAGCGCCGGACTCGGCGTGTGCCAGCGGCAGAGCTGCGAAGCCATGGACACGGTACGGGATGCCAAGTCTGGCTAAGCAACTGCCGAGGCTGGCGGCTTAACCCCCATGTCCGGCGGTTGAGGGACGGAAAGTGCGTAGAAGTTGATCGGCAAAGCGGGCATATAAGCCTGGCTGTGCTAGGTTCCTATTAAGTAATGGCGGTTTGTGCTAAGTAATTCGTAGGGGTGGACCATGCAGCGCAGGTAGGGGGCGGTATAAATGAGGCCGGGCACATATACTGCTCCACGAAACGACCCTGTGGCACGTGTAGTTGAATAGACCCCGCCCCCCCCCCCCCCCCCAACCCCCCGCCGGGTCGGCCCGCCGGGTCGGCCCGCCGACCCGCCACGGCATGTAATATCTGTCATGCATCGCCGGGGTATGTGTGAGTGGATACCCCGCCGCCACATCCCCCCCCCCCCCCCCCCCCCCCATCATTTACACTTGTGCACTCATTAAGTTTGGGCTGGTTTCGGAGCAGTACATGTACGTATGTATATACATACAATGGAACGTAGGACCTGCGCGGAAAGAGGCGGGGCTGGCGGAGTGCGTTGGGGGTGCGTAGAGTAGCGTGTTGGTGAGATTCGAGGTGCATCGGACGCCGGATGCCCATCCACCCGGCGTAAAAGGCGCGTACGTAATATTCACACTATATTAACACACAAATGTGTGAAAACCGGACATTCCGTGCCGGATGGGTGGGAATACGGCGTCCGATGCAGCCAAAACCCCAGCAACACGCTATTCTATGCACCGCCAATGCACTCCGCCAGCACCGCCTCATTCTCTGTCCATTTCGAAAACGCCTTCACATTATCCACCGCTAATAATTGCAATTGCCACCGTGTAATGTTGTCACGATGTGCGCACACAACAGCACTTACTATCGGTTCCGACGCGGATGGAGGCGGGGCTTGCGGAGTGCGTTGGGGGTGCACAGACTAGCGTGCTGCAAATAATTGGGATGCATCGGACGCCGGATGCCCATCCACCCGGCGTAAAAGACGCGTAATATTCACACTATATTAACACACAAATGTGTGAAAACCGGACATTCCGTGCCGGATGGGTGGGAATACGGCGTCCGATGCAGCCAAAACCCCAGCAACACGCTATTCTATGCACCGCCAATGCACTCCGCCAGCACCGCCTCATTCTCTGTCGATTTCGAAAACGCCTTCACATTATCCACCGCTAATAATTGCAATTGCCAACGTGTAATGTTGTCACGATGTGCGCACACAACAACACTTGCTACCGGTTCCGACGCGGATGGAGACGAGGCTTGCGGAGTGCGCTGGCGGTGCACAGACTAGCGTGCTGCAAATAATTGGGGTGCATCGGACGCCGGATGCCCATCCACCCGGCGTAAAAGACGCGTAATATTCACACTATATTAACACACAAATGTGTGAAAACCGGACATTCCGTGCCGGATGGGTGGGAATACGGCGTCCGATGCAGCCAAAACCCCAGCAACACGCTATTCTATGCACCGCCAATGCACTCCGCCAGCACCGCCTCATTCTCCGTCGATTTCGAAAACGCCTTCACATTATCCACCGCTAATAATTGCAATTGCCACCGTGTAATGTTGTCACGATGTGCGCACCCAACAACACTTACTACCGGTTCCGACGCGGATGGAGGCGGGGCTTGCGGAGTGCATTGGCGGTGCGTAGAGTAGCGTGCTGTAAATACTTGGGGTGCATCGGACGCCGGATGCCCATGCATCCACCCGGCGTAAAAGACGCGTAATATTCACATTATATTAACACACAAATGTGTGAAAACCGGACATTCCGTGCCGGATTGATGGGAATACGGCGTCCGATGCAGCCAAAACCCCAGCAACACGCTATTCTATGCACCGCCAATGCACTCCGCCAGCACCGCCTCATTCTCTGTCGATTTCGAAAACGCCTTCACATTATCCACCGCTAATTGCAATTGCCACCGTGTAATGTTGTCACGATGTGCGCACACAACAACACTTACTACCGGTTCCGACGCGGATGGAGGCGGGGCTTGCGGAGTGCATTGGCGGTGCGTAGAGTAGCGTGCTGTAAATACTTGGGGTGCATCGGACGCCGGATGCCCATCCACCCGGCGTAAAAGACGCGTAATATTCACACTATATTAACACACAAATGTGTGAAATAAACCGGACATTCCGTGCCGGATGGATGGGAATACGGCGTCCGATGCAGCCAAAACCCCAGGAACACGCTATTCTATGCACCGCCAATGCACTCCATCCGCAACCCCCGCCTCATTCCCAGTCGTACGTGCTTGTGCACACGCACGGAATGCTTGCACTGCTCCGAAACCACTGTCACATACCCCGCTCATTGGGTACCGATTGCGGCGCATGCACGGCTAGATATTTGTTTACATAAACCGGGGGGGGGGGGGGGGGGGGGGAGTCACAGTGTCCCGCTACTCACCCTGCATTGGATTAGGGCGACGATTGCAAACAAGACGAGGAGGCGCGAATGAACTGCTCCGAAACCACGCGATGTGCCCGGTGACCTCCATATCCAGCACGTCCACCGATGCAAGTAATAAGGACAGGAACCCCCCCCGCCCCCCCCACCCGCCAAAGTGGAGGAAGTGTAGGAGTACAACCGGAGCATGACGTGATCCATTGTCGCTTATTTACAAGCACGGGCGGTGCTGCCAGACCCGATCGTCTACGGCCGATATAATATTCACACTATATTAACATCGGTGCACACCGCCGCACACCGCCGCACACTGCCGCACAACGCTGCGCGCGCACATTCGTCGCGCACATATACGCGCGCCCTACCGCACATATTATCCCGGATTCACTCGGTGAAACCGCGTATTCATTACGCCGTGCTACTTCAACAATAAACATTGCGAAATTACACCGACACAATGCCGCACCGACTAGCTCTTGACAATACGTGCATATAAAATAGTAGTGGCGCGCTGCTCCTCGCCTCCGATGTGTCGTTGACTGCTGCGGAAGGCGGTCGTCGACTGGGTGTTAGTTTCTCCACCTCGCCCCCCCCCCCCCCCCCCCCGCCCCTTCACCGCTCACAGCGCCATGGCAGACCTCGCCCCCCGGGCAAAAGTGGGCGGCGAGCCTTGTTATCTCGCGTGTCCGCGCCGCCGGCATCGAGGAGGACGAGAAAGACATGAGGAAACGCGTGACAAGGTGGGCGCGCAACAAAACACTCCACCCTCCACATTAGCACGCACCCACTCGTGGCTAACTTGTGCCGCGCGCAGGTTCGTCCGGGAGCGCCGTAAGGCCCACCTCAACGCCAAGGCTTCCACAGTGCCAGCGGCGCAACTCGTGGTGGCCGAGGAGGCCGCATCCTCAGCCGCTTAAAGGCGAAACGATTGTGGCTTGTTGTGGGCGTCTGGGCACAGGGGGCGTCCCGACGCCAAGGTAAAGAAGCTCATGGCGGCGTCGTCGACGGCACAGCCTCCCGGGGTGGTGAAGACACTGACGGATGACAAGAAGCGGAAGAGGCCAGTGAAGAAGCGCCGAGGTAAGAAATTGACGGTCGCGGAGTCGGAGGCGGAGTCGGAGGCGCAGGCGGAGGCGGAGGCAGCGAGATCGTCGAAGCGGAGGGTCCCCCGGGCACGCAAGACCAAGAACAAGCAGTAGCCCCCGCCCCCTTACCCCCTCCCCTCACTCCCCCGGCGGGAGCGGCGGGCGGCGGGGGGGGGGGGGGGGGCGGGGACCACGCCCGCCCGCCTCCCCCCACCCCCCCCCCCACGCCCCCCACGCCCCCCGCCACATGCCCCGACGGCAGCTCTCGCGAATATTGTAATTCAAACATTCTTCGGCAAACCGCTGCCTGCCCCCGCCCTCCCCCTCGCGAATATTTATGTAACGTGAGCACTCTTTGGCAAAACATGGCAGCCAAATCCGCCCATCTGATGACCTTTGATCGGACGGCTGGCAGGCCCGTTCAGCAGTACTAGCTATAATGTACACAAAATTCCCCAGTGTTACCAAATACGTACGGCTGCGATTTGCGCTCCCATGTACTAATAGTCGTAGTTATCCACAGGACGACTCGTCATCGCGCCCGGGTTCGTACTAGATACCCGGTACCGGCTTAATAAATATATCGCGTACTACCCGGTACTACACGGACAACCTTGTACCTTATACGTCAGTGCCATGTAACACATCACCGGGCTAGTACGACTACCATAATGATTACAAAAAGGATTTATCGCCCGCCGGCAATAACGCCGGATGTACTCGCACGTAACTGGATAGACGTGCCGCCACCAGCAGCAGCCTTCACGGATAAATCATAGTCGCTAGTAGTAGTGCTTCGTCACCCGTATGTCACATCTGAATCTCACAGTGCAAGGCGCCACGCCAGGGCAGGCACGGCCAGTTCTTCCCGCTGGCTGGCTCCGATCTCGAAGCGCTCACGTGTGTCCGGTGGTTTTTAGAAGCACCAGCATGAGGTGCTACTTGCACGGGATTCTCGTCTTCCAACTGCGCGGAGCTGCCGAGAGCGACGGCACCTAAGCACTACATGGACGGCGCCATTCATCCGATGGGCTCGCGTCGACCCTCCCTCCCGAGGCGTCGAACGGACGTTCGTCGTAAAGTTGGTGCACGCACTCCGACAGGACCCCCTCGGGGAACCTGAGCGACCCTCATTTCCTGCTATCTCTGATGTCCGGAGCTCTTCCGGCCGAGCAGCACATGAAGGGCTATCTGACCATGTCCCTCTACGAGGCCCACTCCAAACTCCCAACGCTCTTCGACAAGGTCTCCCAAGCATGGGCGGCGTTGCGCCCCTCTTGGCCGAGCATCGCCCTCGATCCGGCGCTGCCTCAATGGAAGCAGGCGGGCCGCTCTACTACTCCGTGGGAAACCCCCTGTGCACCGCCCCTCCGTGCAACATCATGCCGCACCATAGCCCCCCCCCCCCCCCCCCGCCTCACCCCGGATTCCTGCAGGCCATGGCGTCCCCGCCACGCCCCTTCTTCCATGGCTCCCCCCCGGCTCCCCCCCCCCCCCCCCCACTACTCCCAAGCATGGACAAACCCTATTCTATGCCAAGCCATCCCTATACCATGCCCAAGCGCGAGCATGCCGCCTTCCCACCATCAACTATGCCTGGCCAACCGCCTCTTCCCCCGGGCCCTTCCCCCCCTCCCGCCCATGCTCCCGCCGGGAGCTGCGCACGCAACCTGGCAACATTCTTCTCCCGTTCCCAACAGCCTCCGCCAGGTCAGGGCATGTCGCCTGCCGCCGTGGCCGCCGTTGCAGCCCACCCCGGCTCCCTCGGTGCCTCCCCTCCCCTAGCAAGCCTGCCAGCAAATGACACCACCCCGACCCAACCATGCAGACGCCCCAGCTCATGGCTATTGCCCTCACAGCCGCCATGCAAAAAATGATTGTTCCAGAGCCTCCCCCCTCCCCCCCCCCCCCCTCTTGGCTCAAAGGTCCCGCCAACAAAAGTTCAAAATAAATGTTAGGTGCGTCAAAAGTTTTCATGGTTGCGGTGTTAAGCAGTGTTGGCCTCAAAACCCTTGTTTTCAGGGGACCAGGACACACGCCACAAAATAATTCTAAGTGCCGACGTCTTGCCCCCCGGGCTAGCATGGGTCAACGTGATGATCACGGATAACAACTTGGTGCAGATGATGATCACGGAAATAACTTGGTACTGTATACCAAGTACGTGGCGTGCCTGTGGTGTTAGTATGGCTAACTAAGTCTGTATAGAAATGGTCTATCATCCTTTGAAAACCAGAACATTGTAATTGCTATTTTCATGTATGATCAAAGCTAGCATGCAGGAAAAAAACATGGATGATAGTAAAAAGCAATGCAAGAGTAAAGTCCATAATATAGACAAGCTCCGAAACCATCATGTTTTGTCATGCAAGCCGAAAGGCATGAAGTGAGGACATGAATAATATGCAGATGATTGCTCCGAAACCAATTGCGGTGACACATTGTTACACATGTATTCATGGCCGGCTCTCAATTGGAAAGTAGGCGCGGCCGCCCAAGTGCCTACGCGCACACATGAGGCCGCTTGCGGCAGGAAGCGGCTTAGTCACCCAGCGCATCATCATCAGCATCGCTGGAAGCATCATCATCGACATCATCATCACACTCCGAATCCGCCGCCTCGGAGGAGGAGTGGCCACTCCCTCCTCCTCCTCCTCCTCCTCCTCGGTTTCCTCCTCATCATCATCATATTCATCCTCCTCTCCTATTTCTTCCCTCCCTCCTCCTCCCCCTCCTCCTCCTCCTCCTCCTCCTCATCATCATCATCCTCGCCAACGGGATTGGCGACATCCTCACTGGCCTCGGCTTGCTCGTTCTCCTCAGTGGCGTGGCCATCATCTTGCCCCGCAGCAATACTCTTGCCCACATGTGCCAGCGAACAGAGTTCTTGCGCCAGAGGCTTTCAGCCTCCTCGCCATCCTCCGCATCACCGCTAGCTTTCCTCGGAAAAGTTCCGTGTTTGCGTTCCTCCGGCGCGTCGGCTTCATCTTTGCTCAGAGCCCAACCATTCTTTTGATCCTCGTCACGGCGCCTTCGTGCTGGGTGTCGTCTTTCTCCACCAAGATGACGGAGTCGGGGGTTTGAATGCGGGCCTTGCGGCTAATATCCAGGTCTTGCATTCTGGCGATGGAAGCAAGCTGCAAAAAATCACATCACAAAGTCACCAAACGGGCCACACTAATTTTGATGACGGAAAATAGAAATTTTGGTTGTTCACTTTTGGTTGTATTACTTGTAAATATAGCATGATGCCGGGCCACGGATTCACTTAACCGCTAGTAGTGCCATTGCCACAAGTCACATCCAAAATGACAACTTCCCGGTTCCGTGGCAAAGTCCAGGATCCTCCGAATGAGCGCAATTGGTTTTTGCGCGCTGTTGGTGGGCTTGCTCACATCGGTTGACTCCAGCCGGAACATGTTGGAGGATGGTATGCGGGCGCAATAGGGGTTGGTAGTGTACCGCTCGGGCTCAGTGGGATCCTTGAAGATGTCCAGTTGGTGGCCGGGTGGCCAACACATCAAGAAGATCTCACCGTCGGATGTGAAACGGTCACCGGCGCAGTTCCCGCGATTCTTGCTCCAATAGAACACCTTGAATTGCATGTCGCGCTCGGAGATGGCGGCCATGGCATGGGGAAGTGCCTGGTCCGTAAGGAACCAGATGAACTTGCAATTCTGCAGGCCATCGTTGCAATGATCCACCAAGCTCAGTGTGTTCTTGAATTCCGAAGTCCATGCCACATCCCAGGGGCCCAAGTTGAGCCCGTAGTTGCTGTCTGCGATGAGAAGAGATACGGGCTTCGCTGTGGATGCCACCAACTGCTTGATGTTGTCCCTGTGATTGTCGAAATCACCCTTGATGATAATGTGCATGTAAACAAAAAACAATTCTCTCTTATTTTAGTGACCGCGTTGCGGTTGCCTGCATGACACCGCCAGCCGTGGGGGGGGGGGGGGGGGCTACTTTGAAATGAGATCACGTGATGATGAATCAAATTCCATTGCTGGGCATCTTTTGTCAACGGCGCAGCCTGAGCGCGCTTGCTGAAATAGCCGCTCTTGACTTTCCTAATCCAATCGTGCCACTTCAGGAAGAGTTTTTGCCGGACAGGAGTGAGCTGGCGCTGTTGCCTCGCAGCGGTGTACGTTGTTGTAGCAAAGAAAGTCCTCATGGACGACTCCCATTGAAGAGGGTCCTTAGGCGGTGTCCTGCATATGCGAGTGTGTGAAGAGATACCACCTTAATTAGCTAAAGCAATGTCAAATGCGAATTTCTATATCAAGCCCCACCGGAATTTGGGGAAAATACGCACCACTTCTCTGCCGGAATGGGCTGTAGATACGCCTGGATTTGATCCTCCTTTGACCGGATTACGGGGTGGAGCAGGATAGCAAATCCTTGAGCATCGGATTTCTCAAGTCACCGTCAATTGCTTTGGTCCAGGTTCCGGTCGAGCGCAAAGGTATCCCAATCCGCATCTGGATTATAGACACGCACAATAAACCTCAGTTTGCGATAGACAAAGCGCCAATACAACTACGAGGTACGGTTATTTCCTTGGCGCAACCTACCGAATTCATGGCCATAGTGGGTGAGGACGACCCCCCTGAGATACTCCACGTTCTTCAGGTGAGTAATGGCGGGAGTGCAAGTGCTGCCGTTTGGGAACACCGTCAGATTGTCGCTGGGATTCATCAGCCGGTCGACGACCTCCGAATCTGAGCACCACATGACAAGGATTCTTCAGCAATGATGCATACCATGGTTGAGGCAGATGGGATGTATGAATATGAGAATGGCGCGACTTACCTCTGGATATCCCCACCGTGCATGTGATGTAGCAGTAAGCTCCTTCAGGACTTGCTCGGGGAAATGCGGCTTGAGGGATTGATCAGCTTCCTCCGAGTCGGGGGTAGCAATCGATGCCAGCCTGCAATGCCAACTTCTTGGTGAAGTGCTGTAGCCCCTATCAAGACACCTAGACTTGAAGATCTTGTTGCACTCCCTGATGAGGAAGGCATCCTTTTTGTGAGCTGGCTTGGTGGTAGACTTAATTTTCAATCCATCGAGCAGCTTGAGAATAGAGCCTTGCTCCGGCATTTCCAGACTCCCGCTTTGAAACGCTTCCATGAGCTCCTCGACTGCCTTCCAAATGTCATATTTCCTCATGACAGTAGCCTTGAAAAGAGCAGCGTGAGATGGCGGACCCAATTGACCCTGAGAAGGAGAGAATGCCAACTGTTAGGATATACAATGTATTTGTTGTCTTTTAACGTACCTAATCCAACGTGGCCCGATGTCCCCATCCACAGCATGGACGCATGCTTCCATCCACAGCATGGACGCATGCTTCCATCCACAGCATGGACGCATGCTTCCATCCACAGCATGGACGCATGTGTCCATCCACAGCATGGACGCATGCGTCCATCCACAGCATGGACGCATGTGTCCATCCACAGCATGGACGCATGAGTCCATTCCACGGCATGGACGCATTGAGTCCATCACAGCATGGACGCAAGCGAAGATGTTCTTCATGTATGACACAGTGACTTGTGAGAAGTTACCTAATCTAAGTATAAATCCATGTCAAACTTATAAACCTAAATAAATAATTATGTAGAGTCGATAATATATGCTCATATGTTTCAGGATATAATGTAATTTTAGAAGTTATATGTACTGACACACATTATCATAGTTTGGGGAGGGGGCACGTTTTCTGGATTCCGCTTAAGAGCGAATCCGCAACTCTTCCATAGGTAGCTGAACCTCGAGTACTTCTCCTTCATAACCGGATCCGTGACCAGATCGTCCTTGCTCTCGCTACTCCAGCGCTTGTAGGAGAACTCTTCTTCGTCACCCTCACCCTCGAGTCGCTTGTCATCAATCTCGCGCAGCATCTCGTATTCTTTGCGAAGAAGGCGGAAGTTGTCAAGCTGGGTGTTGATTGTGGTGTTGGCATTGGTGATATTTTGGCGATTGCCGATGTATCTCGCAACCTGCTCATTCAATGCGCAGAGAACGAGGCACTCCCACTTGGATAGCTCCTGCTTGATGGCTTCGATCTCGGTTCGGGAAATCACGAGCTTTGAAGCCGCCCTTCGGTGATTACCGACGATGACATAGAAGTGAATTCCTTATTCATCCTTCCGATCCACTCCTCATGTGTAAATAAAAAACTTTCTTAGTAAAATTTGTGAGTGGCAAACGTTGGGAAACTTTGAAGCAATCTTGATCGAGTTTCGGGTTACCAAGCAACAAGAGCCGGTGTAATCATACCTTGGACCCGAAATCATCTGTTTTCAACATC
This sequence comes from Tetraselmis striata, assembly GCA_006384855.1. Taxonomy (NCBI): domain Eukaryota; kingdom Viridiplantae; phylum Chlorophyta; class Chlorodendrophyceae; order Chlorodendrales; family Chlorodendraceae; genus Tetraselmis; species Tetraselmis striata. Next base: position 79,931 of record VCJN01002455.1, read on the forward strand.
TGGCCAACCTCCTTTGGCTTCAAGGTCTTAGAACTCGTCTTGCTGGTCACCAAAACAATAAACTTGCCTGGAATGATCCTTGCCGTTGGCCTGTGCACATTGTCGATTCTTAGATTGAGAGCTCAAACAACCGGTTTGCCGTAATTATATTTCCAGCTTTAATAAAATTTGCATTACGCATTAGGGTGGCTTATTTACCTCGAACTCAGAAGCCAAGTCGTGGACATGAGGCATGTGGAGCGTACGCGCGGCGAGATCGTATGTTGGAGGAGAAAGGACTTCGATTGGTAGCTCGAAAGTGCCAGCCGACCCAGACCACCCGGCACCTGAGTGGAGAACAAGAATCAGTTACATAGAAATTAAGTTAGCAGCACACATGACATCAACAAATAGATAGTTGAAATTTTCATTGAGCGATGAATGGGCCGATCGCGCACCCTGGCGTTCAGTGTCATGAGGCTTAAAATCTTGACCCGGAGCTCGGATCGACAAGATGTTGCGATCCATGCGTTGCAAACAAGCCAAGGTAGCCATTCAGGAAGATGTTGAAGAGGTTTGCCTTGGCGTTCTTCCTCATGAAAGGGACTTTTTTCTTCGCGTGCAGGTTCACAGCTGTTGAAGTCAAGACGTCCTGAATGGTGTCTCTTGCGTACCCGGGGTTGAAAAGCCACGCAGGGATGTAGCCCCATTACTCGATAATAACGAAGCAGGGGTTGGGTTCATGGATTTCGGAACCAGGCCAGAGATGGGGAGGAATATTGCGTTGAATCACATGTGTCCTTCTTGAATCTAAACAACAGACTATCTTCCCGTCCTTATCTCGACTGATGCAACATCACCAAGCTTGATGGGGGAATAACATGGATATGCTCCCGTTGGACCGGCAAAAGTGCCGGCTTTGTCACATCTCTCCTTCTTGTTTGCGAAGATAGTCTATTAGTAAAATAAATAACAATAGGAAGACTATATGTATATATAATTATATCATAAAACTCATGTTTGTCCCTCATGGACACTGGTAACCCTATATAGCATTGACGCATGCGTCCATCCACAGCATGGACGCATGCGTCCATCCACAGCATCGACGCATGCGCCCATCCACAGCATGGCCGCATGCGTCCATCCACAGCATGGCCGCATGCGTCCATCCACAGCGAGGCCGCATTAGTCGTTCCACGGGATCGCAATCTTCCGTTCAAGTAATTACTTGTACACATGTGTAACACAAAGAAACCTACCTACGCCAAACATAATATAGCGGCAATAAATGTGTTAATATAGTTGCACATTTCAATACGTGCAAAACGTGTATATATGCAATATGTGTGAAATGTACGGGACTCACCCATAAATATATATTCGATGGTTAAAGGGCATATGAAAGCTGTGATAAGTTACCTTCATACAAGAACACTTGAATAGTGCCGTTGTCAATGTACTTCAAGCACCAGTCGTAGTTTGGCTGTGAAGGAGTCCAGTCATTGGGCGCATGTACTTCACTAGAGCTGGAGCGGTTGACATCCTGAAACAATGCAAAAATAGCTTAGTAGATGAAGGAACTTACAATAAAAATGGAAGGTAAACATGATTTAATTAGCACGAACTATTGTGGCTTGAGTGGTTACCTGAGCTCTTGTGTGTTTGTACCCTGCTTAGATGCGGTCTTTGCCTTTGATGTAGCCTTTGCCAGCTGTTTTTTCGCCGCGGTCTTTGAGAGCCTATGACAACCAACAGCGCCGCTGTAAATGAATGAATCGATGAATCCATGCGCATCAAGATTTATTCGAAGAATTAACTTCACTGATAGTTCAAACGTACACGACTTGAGCCGCGGCGATGATGCATCATGTGTCGCCTTCCCATGCGACGACTCACCGAGTGCCCTGCAATTCTAACACAAAGTAGCACATGCTTATTATTAGATCTATGGTCTATGTTATTAGCATTTTTTATGTATTGTCGATGTCACCCTTCTACTTACGTTGCAGTTGATGGGCGGCGGCCGGCGCTGCCTGCGAGCCGCCTGCGGCAGCCTCTTATGGAGTTTTTGGCGCGGCAGAAAGACCTGGAAAATGCATCCGTGTATATGGTTTTTGGAGGGTCATTGCCGCGCGTGCTTTGATTGACATCGACTCGGACAATAAAATGGCTATCAAGCATTCCTTAACGGCATCTAGGGACTTGCTCCATGGGAGCCCGGGCAGATGACTTTTTCGTAGCCTTCTCCTTTGCCGTCTTCGGCTCTTCAGCCGGTAACTTTGAGGCTTGCTTTGCGGCTTTAGACTTCATGGGGGACTTTGAGGGCCTACATGACACACAGCAACATTTTACCAGAAGTGATGTACTGTATATGAGCCGGTGGTGTTCAACGACTCACTCACCGAGTGCCCGGCAATTGTAACACAAGTAGCACATACTTATTAGGTGTGTGTGGTCTATGTTATTAGCAATTTTTATGTATGTGTCGATGTCACCCTTCTACTTACGTCGCAGTTGATGGGGCGGCGGCCGGCGGCGCTGCCTGCGAGCGCCTGCGCGCAGCCTCTTTTGGAGTTTTTGGCACGGCAGAAGACCTGGAAAATGCATCCGTGTATAAGTGCCAGGAGGGTCATTGCCGCGGCGTGCTTTGATTGACATCGACTCGGACAATAAAATGACTATGAAGCATTCCTTAACGGCATATAGGGACTTACCCCATGGAGCCCGCGGCAGATGACTTGTTCGTAGCCTTCTCCTTTGCCGTCTTCGGCTCTTCAGCCGGTAACTTTGAGGCTTGCTTTGCGGCTTTAGACTTCATGGGGGACTTTGAGGGCCTACATGAC